>CM043121.1:15932960-16229728 GCA_023701765.1 Hylyphantes graminicola | reverse complement strand
GGGAGGGCAAGTCTGCAGGGTTTTCGACTCCAGATATATGACGCCATGAAGAAGCTACAGTGATCCTACGAATCTCCTGAACCCGATTATTCACGAAAATTGACCAATTTTCTTGCTTCGTGATCCAGGTAAGAACAGTTGTAGAATCACTCCAATAGAAACATTTAACGTCGGTCCAGCCAAAGGCATCTAACACAGATTTCGTTAACCTTGCTCCAATCAGTGCCGCAAGAAGCTCCAATCTAGGTATTGTTGCGACTTTTGAAGGGGATATACGGGATCTCGAGGTTAAAAAATGCACTTTTTTGCAATCTTCTTGTACAAGATAAACAACGGCGGCATAAGCGTCCTTGCTTGCGTCGCAAAAGGTATGAATGGAGAAGCTTCCGAGATCTTCCGAAGTAACGTTTATCCAGCGGGGAATGATAACTTTCTCCAATTCTCTAAGATCTTCAAACCAAAGCATAAATTCTTCTCGAAGGGTTCCGGTTATTTCGTCGTCCCATCCTAAGGATAATTTCCAGGCTTTTTGAAGCATGAGCTTGGGGCAGAGCATTACTGGAGAAGCGAATCCGAATGGGTCAAACACTTTGTGAGTCACTGACAACATAGTGCGTTTAGTGATTTTATCAACATTTACTTTTTCCAACCAGCTGACGCTCAGCGATAAACTGTCTTCAGTTTTATCCCATTGAACACCTAACAATTCCGTTTTATTAGAGGTTCCGGTTTCTGCAGGGTATACGTACACCTTTCAAAAGTCATTTTCGGTCAAATTTTGCAATTTTCAAATTTTATTTTATTTTAATGTACAAATCATTAGCTTTTTAATGATGCCTGAATTAGATCTCTATCACTTTTAGAAGAAAAGTTATTAGCATTTAAAGCACACTCTATAAGCGATTCCGAAACCGGAAGTTAAAGTAAAAATCACCGGAAGTTACTTTTTAATTTATTATATTTTTTTTAATTTGAACCAATTTTAAGATTTTTTTTTTTTAGAAATTGATTCTTTTAATATTTTAGTTTAATATTCCAAGCATAAAAAATCTGGCAACAAGTTATTTTGTTAGTAATCTGGCAACAAAACTTGTGTTAAACGGAATATTATTACAATGTCTGTTTTTGAGTTTTTTTCCGTGTTATTTCGTCTTTTTCAACTAATTTGTTTGGAATTTATAGCTTTCAACATTATTTTATTTATAATATAACCTTTTCTTGAATCTTTGTTTTGAAAGAAATGGGTAAGAGTTTAGCAAAAACTAAAAAACGCAAGTTCCAAGGAAATCGACACTCACAACGTGATGACCAAACCGAAACTAAAAGGAGTGTAATCATTCAAACAGTTGTCAGTAATAATTGTGAAATCACAGCTCTACCAACAGGAAATAGAATTCTTTGTATCGAAACTTTGTCAAATGTATTTTCAGAGCTTGTATGTCCAGGTTGTTCAAGTAAAGGATTGGTTTTGTCTGAGAAAACTAAATACGGCCTATGTTCTCAGCTTGTCTTGCAGTGCCATTGCTGTGATTTTGTGAAGAATTTCTCATCTACAAACAAATCTGGAAAAGCACCTGAGATCAACACTAGGTTGGTGTATGGCATGCGACAACTGGGAAAACGTCACTCGGCAGCAAATAAACTGTGTGCAACTTTGAATTTGCCTCCACCTCCATCCAAGAGTGCATACCTGTCCCAAAGAAAAAAAGATCCTAAGAGCTGTGACTGAAGTTGCCCAAGAATCAATGAAGAAGGCAGCAGCTGAGATAAAAGTTGGCAAAGATTCTGCCGAGTGTGGTGTGTCGGTTGACGGATCATGGCAGCGTCGAGGCTACACATCGCTGAATGGTTGTGTTACCGCCATATCTGGGGGGGGTCAAATAACTGGAAAAGTTCTATGACAGGAGGTTATATGTCTTCTTATTGCCCTACCTGCAAACGACTATGCAAAATGAAAAAAGACAATGTCTATAAATCCATAGAAAGCTGACCATGTATGCCAGTGCAATCACTAGCGGTTCTGCTAAAGCGAATGGAAGGAGTTGGGGCGAAGAGAATCTTCAACCGGTCAGAAGAAAAAAGGGGGGTCAAATATACAACCTACTATGGTGACAGGGACTCTAATGGGTATGATGTTGTGAAGGACACATACGGAAAAAGTAGTGTAGAGAAACTGGAATGTATCGGCCATATTCAAAAGCGAGTTGGTTGGCGGCTGCGGAAGTTAAAGAAAAGGGTTAAAGGTCTTTCTGGTCGAGGCAAACTCACGGACACTTTTATCGATCGCCTACAAAACTACTACGGTATAGCTATACGAAGTAATGTGGGGAATTTGCAGAAGATGCAGCAAACTACCATTGCTGCGCTCTTTCATTGTGCATCATCTGAGAACAAGCCACTGCACGGACAATGTCCCACAGGTCTTGACAGCTGGTGTTATTATCAACGAGCAGCTGCCAACGGTTCTGATGCAAGTGTAAAGCAAAAAGGCCTTCCTGAAAATGTATTGAAGGCAGTGAAGCCAGTGTACATGCAATTGTGTTCAAGGGAACTCCTTAGCAAGTGTTTGCACGGCAAGAACCAAAACGCCAACAGAAAGTTTCAATGGCAACATTTGGCAACGGGTTCCCAAGACTGTGTTTGTAGGCTTGAGGACTTTGCGCTTGGGAGCTTACGATGCTGTAATTCAGTTCAATGAGGGGTACGAGGGATGCCTGAACGTGTTTTCAAAACTAAATATTGAGAACAATCAGAACTTCACTACGAAGGAATATCTTCAACTCGATAAGATCAGATCAGAAGAGTCCATGAGACATTCCACCTCCTCAGGCCTAAACGCAACGAAAAGTGTTAAGGGGCCCCCCGAAAAATTTCGTAAAAAAAATTCTGCAATTGAAGAAAAAAGAAGGCCTACATTATCATATGGAGATGGAGATAATATGGATATTTGTCTGTAAGTTTAGAAATTTGTATTGTCCATATTTTGTATAAAAAAATAACTGTTTATTAAAATTTGTAAAAAAAAACAAATGTACCTCACCCAGGATTAGGTTATTGCTAATAAAGTATTGTATACAATTAAATTAATTTAAGCAACAAGGGGTTAATGGGAAAAATGCATACTTAACTTTTTAAAAAATGTAACCTTAGCATTGCACAAAATTGATTTTATTTCAAAAAGCTCCCATTTAAATTGCAAAGTTTTTTTTTCAAACTGCTAAGATATGTGTTAAGAAAATATACTGAAACCATAAAGGAAAAATGTGTGTAAAAAAATTTGTGTGAAAAATAAATTTTAATTTAGCATATTCTCGAAATTGTTTTTTTTGACACTTGTCAGTACGCTAATTGCAATATCTCCAAAAGTTTTTTTTTAAATTATAAAAATTTTTGCATATATGTACTTCAAGTATTTATAAAGGCTGTAAAGCAGTGATATATTATAATATTAATTTTAAAAAAAATTATGCCTGAATAAAATTAAAATTTACATTATTTTTAAGGCGTTTGTATAAATGTTAAATTCGAAGGATCATAAAATATTTACATATTGAAATTTTTATTTATGTTTGGTATACAGCCTTCCTTGTACATTTCTCTTTAAAATCCAGTTTACAAAATGAAAAAATATTAAAGTGCTGTTGTTTTATTTGATTATGCGAAAGGTCTATTTTCGCACAATTTCAGCATTTTAAACAAATAAAAAAAATTAAAAAAAATAATTAAAATGGTAAAATACCAATTTGAGATGTACTTGATAGGAATATATCATTAAATCCAATTTTTAATGAAATTTAAAAAAAATCATTTTCAAAGGCGTTCGTATACCTTGAATACTCCCAATCTCT
This sequence comes from Hylyphantes graminicola, assembly GCA_023701765.1. Taxonomy (NCBI): domain Eukaryota; kingdom Metazoa; phylum Arthropoda; class Arachnida; order Araneae; family Linyphiidae; genus Hylyphantes; species Hylyphantes graminicola. The sequence continues at coordinate 16,225,880 of CM043121.1, read as the reverse complement.
AGTATGAAACCACCTGTCTATCATTAGATCATTAGAAACATTTAACAATTGCTTCAGCTCTGCTTTCAATTATGGACGCTAGTAAAACAAGATTATCCACATAAAAGCTCTTCCGAAAGACACAGATAACGAAAGGGTCAACAGCGACATAATGTTCAATGTATATTTCAATACAGCTCCTAGTTGAACGGACTGCTGCGGACACCCAACACTACTCTGGCATGGCGAAAAGCCTTATAATTTTCACAAGAATTTATCAGTCCACCATAGAAATCTCAGTAATCCTCTGTCTTCTCTACTAAGACGAATTTTGCAGAAAGCCTTCTTTATATCTCAATCACACCAATCTTTTCTCTCTAAAACCGTAATAAGAAATATCAGGTATGAGCTCAATCAATTTCGAACCACTATGTAAGAGAGCATTTCGTGAAGGATATCCCCTTCACCTCGAGCAGAGGCGTCAAAAAACCGGATCGTATAGGAGTAGTTTTACTAGCTTTGATTGACAGGCCTATGCGGGAGATAATTTGCAGACAAAGCCATTTTCTTCAATAGGTCACTCTATCCTAATACCTTCGAAATCCTTTCACGAAGCCAATCTGAAAATATTTGCTCATAGCTGTCAAATAAATTTTCTTGAAATCTTCATGGTCGCAGTTTTCTAAACTTCTTTTAGCCTGTTTCGATATTATCACTAATGGGCACACTGTTATCCAACCAAGGCAAGTGACCTTCAATAACGATTATCTTCATGTACCTAACAGTTTGAAGGAATGTTTCTTTAGTCAAATCTTCTTGCCTCTCATCTTAGAAAGCTTTGTTCAATTAGTAGTCCCTGGATCCCAATGGAAATCTGAGTTTCCAATAATCTGAAATGTCAAACTCTTAGACGAAAAGTGATGTCCCAGCATAGCATATGCTTGAGTTTGCTTCAAGTTCAGGAACTTTTCCTAAGAGAGTCCCAACCAAGTAAAGTCTCAATGGCTACCAATCCCTTGACAGACTCTTCGTTGGCCTGTCAAAATCTTTCCAAAAATGTCAACCCCCATAAGAACTTGTACGAGTTGTGGCTTTTCTCCAACATCACTAAAGATATAATCCAGATTCAGAAGCTCTTTATCCCATGGACCCGAATTCACAGTGAAGATATCTGTGCAAATTTGTAGCTTGATCCCAATGCCTTCAAAGTGCACGTGAATTTGTTCTTCATATTTCTCAACCTGATTCCGTAGCCTGTATGACAAATTCTCAACGGTTTTAACTCCGCCAAAGAGAGAGTGTAATAGAGTCTCATTCTTCATCTGGTGTGTATCCCATGTCTTCAGCAGATTTTTCACAATATAAGATTTTGAGAGCCGCCGGTGTCCAGAACTATTCGCACGACAACTTCCTTTTATCTGAACTAAGCTGCATTTGAAGAGTTTGTAAGAACACACCTAGGACCAGCTACTTATGTTTGCCATTGTTAAAGTCTTCGTCCAACGACTTCCATTTTCGTGACTGGTGCTTCTTTTCTTTCAATTTTTCTTGCTTCATTTGTTTCACACATCAAGGGTACATGTTTTTTCCCACCAAATACAACACCTCAGAAATGCACGACATAATCTTCCGGGGGACAGGTGACCAGCGTGCCAGACAGTCAAAACAGACAATTCTTTTCCCTCAGAATTCTTATGTTTTTTCCCGATAAACTCATCTTTTTGTTGCGGAAAAGACAGTCTGCACTCGAAATGAGCTTTAATCACAGAAAAACACACATCTTTTTTCGTTTTCTCCTGAGTATGAGAAGTCGTGGAAATAGTCCGGAAGCTGTTGCGTGTTTTATTCTTTTTTATCACTCTAACAAATTTTTTAACCTTTGAAGCAATTGTTTTCTTTCTTCTTCTGTTCAAAACCAAAACCTTGCAATCGCTAAACAAATCCTTTCCTCGATTCCACTTCAGATTTTAGGGAATTTTAGCAAACCATTAAGCCGGTTTTTGTGGATCACCATTGTGGTTGAAATCTTGGACCTCTTTGTCTTTGCCATGCTCTAAGTAGAATCTTCGGGCAAACATGACTCAAACTAATTGTGAAGAAGAGCAGGCGCTTTTATACCGTTGTTACGCCAAGAGTCTCTAGTGGCACGAAATCTGTACTCCAAATTATCGTATAAGTGTCGCATAGATTTTTATGGGAGAACTTTCGCGCAGCATTTTTGGATGACCAGAATTTTAACAATTCGGCGAACATATAAAAATCAATAAGTAAAATCATTTCGACCGTAACCGGAGATTTTAAAGATTCTGTTTGGAAGAAGAGACACACAGAGCTGTGCGAAACGCATGAATGACGTCACAAGATTATTGAGATAAAAGAACGACTAACGGACTTGTAACGTGATGGTTGGAAAGCTTTTTAGCTAATTGTAAGATGATGTATGATTTCGGGGATGCTTATACCGAATTCTAAATTATGAGATATCTTCTGTTAATTCATTATTATTTGTTCATCGAAGCAAGAGTAACCTAAATTGAAAAATGATTTGTTTATTAAATTGAACTCTAAAAAACCTATGCCTCGTATTACTCGAACTCTTTGCCCGCACTAAACCTACATGGTTATGGCCACAAGCTACAATCCCACTGAAAGCATTAACGTTCTGAACGACAGTCAACACTTCTGGGCCGCTGAAAAGTAATTTCGACATTTAACACAGGCCGGAAAGGACTGTTTACTTCCCGAAACTATCTTCAACCAACTTACCGAGCTGGAAAGCGGATATGAAGGGTGTTGCTGATGGATCGGCAATGTTGGGACTATGTATCAAGGAGCAAACCCAGCGTCCAGCAGAGACAGCAACTGTAATCAGGAGAAGCAAAAAGTTCAAGCGAAACTAACGAACGGCATATACAACTATTTACCAAGGGTCGAGCGACAGTTCCTTACACTTATTGCAAGCACTACAGACGGCAAAGTTGCATGGGAACTACGCTAGAACTGAATTTTGAAAACCAACAACTAGGGCTAGGCTAGCAAGTTTTGATAGACGAATTTTACGAAAGAAGATAACCGAAGAAAAAGTGATATAGGAACTGTTTCTGCAAAAAGCTTCAACACAAAATCAACTAATTCCTAGAAGCTGTGTTTCACGATGCCGGACGAGTTGGTGACTTTCAGCTGATCAGAAAACTACAACCACCCGTGAGTTTCGACAATTTGGTTCAAACAGCTCTACAGATTAGACAAAAAAGAATTTACATTCAGCAACCTCGAAAATCAAATCATCACTGAAGCTGGTAGAATACAACTGAAGAAAAAAAGACGAAGATCAAGGTTTAGTGTCGATGCATACTTGACGAAAAGACCCAAACAAGACATAGAAGTACAAGCCTCCTCCCAACGCAACAATCAGTGGAATCCTTAACTGGACCCTACTTTCTAAATCGATGTCAGACCAGAATCTTACTTTCAAAGCACTTGTAGTTATTGTCACCCGACGAGGACATTTTTTTCGAGAAATGATTTTAAAAAGGAAAAACACCAATCAGAAGCAAGCTAGAAGACCAACAAGAGTGTATCCTGCAAGTGGCAACAAAGAACTGAAAACTCCCCCGACAATGCCTGGAGGATTCTAAACAACGGAAGATTTCGACCAGTGCTATTCGATGCAAGGAAGAACGATAACGAACAGGACGATGAGGCTGGTGGAAAAAAAAAAAATTCCGCGGCTACTTCCACATTATCTGTAAAGAGATGAGTCTGGTTCGAACAACTACAAAGAACTAACCACCACACACCGAAGGCCCCTTATTGGTGATAGGAAGTGTACTTCTCAAAATATTAGGGGTAGGTGACGTGACTTATTTTTGTTAAAGACGGTAAAAAGTTAGTTAAATTAATTATATTAATTAATGTTCTTCTATGCTCCAAATATGCGTCGTAATCTAATTATGGTGCAAAGATTGATATTAGCTAAATAAACAATTAATTGGAGAAAATGATAAAAATGATAATCATATAAACCAAACGGTAAATTACTTTTTAACTGTGCCCAGGATAAATAAATTCTATGACTAGTGTATGGTTTACCTGCTAAAAAAGTTTGAATCTTATAATGTAATCCAACAAATAAAAGTTTAAGTATAAGAGCTAAGTTTTACATTAGACGTTTTTGGACATGTAAATGCTGTTTAATTAACTAGAATGAAGCAAAAATAATGTCGAAAGAGGTATTGAAAACTAAAGGTAATTTTAATCGCCTGTATAACATGCAATGTTACTAAATTGACTAGAGTATCTTCTTAAAACCTAACTATAAAAGACTTTCTAATGAAGTACTTAATCGTGTTTTCAATGGATGTTTGGGGACCCTCTCCCTCAAATCACTAGGTGAAAATCTTATTTCTGTCAATAATAGAGAATACTCTAGATATGAACGGTTTTATGTTAATGAAAAAAAATCTGACGAGTTTAATTGTTTTTAATTAGGAATATCTAGCATTTGTTGAGAAACAGTTAAATAAAAAATTACGTTGTGTTTCGTTTTGACAACGGATTAGAGTTTGTAAAATAGAGAATATGAAACAATATCTAAAATCATTAGCATTAAAATAGAAAGGACAATACTGTTGAAAGTCCAGAAATGAATTCAATTTCAGAAACGCTTTAAATAAACGGCAATTGAAGGCGTTCGCGAGCTATGCAGCATGACAGCGTGACTACAGCTACGATTTTGGGCAGAAGCGTTGCATGCTTTCGTTTCATAATCCGTAATAGATGTGAACACAAACTAACTGACGGAATTAAACGATTTTTATGAGATTTGGACCGGTAGGAAGCCATCGGTTTAATCATTTCAGATGTATTTGACTCACTGGCTTAATGCGTACAATCCCAAAATCACTGGCGAAATAAAATTAAATAATAGGGCCCGATATCGGAATTTTAAATAATATTTTTTTGGTTGGTTAACGTTACTAAAACTAAAGGTTATAGATTTTTTGTCCTAAGAAAGAGAACATTGTACGAAACTATACATGCCAAAATAGGACGAAACTAAAAAACGGTTAAAACTTTATTTGTAACAAAAAAATCGCGGGAAAACGTGCAATTTTTGGGAATAAACACGATTACTCCTGAAAATGAGGATAAAGTATTTCCAAATGATAATGAAATCTCCAACTTTCGTAAAGAAAGCCCGATATAGATCACCGTTCTTTTGGTGGATATCGACTATCAAAATGGACAGATTAGAGAGACCTCGCAATAAAAGTTCAACGTATTGATGTCCTACTAAATCCGCCATTCTGGATAACCACGTTTAAGGTCGATTAACCAAACAATAAAGTACTGTAAAAAGAAAGGGATTAAGGGGGGGGGGGGGGGGGGGGAATTTCGATTCTGCAAAAATTTAACTTTAAACCAACAAGTTGTGAACGATAAATATTGAAAGTGATCATGATCATAGTTCTAATGGTGATAACTCGCTTAATGAGAATGAAGAATCCGATTTGTTAAATCATGCTGATTTTTATCAGGAGGAAATGTATAATATTGAGATTTCCAAAGAATTATTAATGAATCCTCAAAGAGTACCTGAAAAAGATGAGTGCGTAAAGCTATGGACGATGAGGTTGCATACTAGACCAATCGTAGGTATGGACATTATTGACCCTCCCAAAGATCGTAATGGTAATAGGCAGTATGTGGGTGTATACCGTAAAAAAAGGATCTGAAGCCAAGATCAAAAAGATTTAAAGCTAGGTTAGTTGCACTAGGGAATTTCTCAATTAGAATTATACAATGTATTTAGCCCAGTGGCTTAATTTTTCCTTGGTATTGTAAAAACTGTTTTTTCATTGTATTGGTGTCGTTTGTTGGGTTGGTGGCTACATACGCAACTGGGACGTGCGGCAAGCCTACCTTTTACGGTAATCTCAAAGAACGAGGTTTACATTTTTGAGGACCCCCCCAACCCTTTTTTTTTTCCTGGTTATGCAATAAAAGGTCTTTGAAGAATAAAGTATGGTTTTATTACAGAGATCTATATTACGGAACTGCATCAAAGTGGTTCGCGTGTGGAATGAGGGAATTGGATTCCTATATAAAAATTTAGGTTTTCACTAATTTTTGTATATTGTACTTGTGTATATAAATATGAAAAAAGTTGTGATTTTTATTAGTGTTACGATAGATATTTCGCTCTCTTTGGAAAAGAATAAAAGCTCATTAGATTAATGATTTATAAAAATGGTTAAAAACTAAATTGGTATATTGTTGTTCTGGGGGGAAAATGCGATATTTGATTAGGAGTTAATTTTGAGAAGGAGAATGGAAAAGTTTATTTTGCATCCAAAAAAAAAAATATTTTTTCTTAACATCAATAAGTTTATCGATTAGTTTTAAAGATATACCCAAAGAAGTTTTGTAAATTTACCTTTAAAAGTTCAAATCTTACCTCCAAAGGTTTAAAGAATGTGGAAATAAAAAAGAGACTGATATCATAGGAAGTACCCAATATAGGTCTTTAATAGATGTCCTCTTTTCTTTTCTAGCTGATAAAGTCGTCCTGATATTCGCATTTGCCGTTAACACAATGTCACAATTTAATAATGGATGTTACTTATCAACATTGGTTAATTGTTGTTGATTTCCTTTTAATTATGTAATTTAACACCAGAGACTATAGATTAAATTTATCTGATGTAAGCCAATTGTGATTTATGCGGATTTTCAGATGCCAGCTGGGTATCAAACCTCACAGGGAGACATTCAACAAGTGGATACATAGTTTGTATCTGGAAAGGTAACTTTTTCCTGAAAGCGCAACGAAACAGAAATGCATTGCCATAGTAGTTCCATGGAATCTGAGTTCGTCGCACTTACAGAGTGTGTAAAAGATCTTGTATGGTATCATAAAGTGTTAAGTGAATTAAAGTTTTTGTCCATGTCCAAAACCTTAGTTATATTGTGACAATAAATCTGCAATATTTTTTGTGTAAAATAGAATCGAAAATGCAAAAAACTAAGCATATTGACATTAGATTTGGCATTTATTAGAAAATTACTAAGTGGATGAGGATTTCGGTCTTGAATACGTTAACTCTAAAATCAAATTTGGACAGATTTGTTGGACAAAACCACAATATAAGACTAGGTTTAAGTTTCTTTGTAGGAAGAATTTTTTGCATCCCCGTGGGGCCGAATGTTGGAGGAAGAAGAGACACACAAGCTGTGTCGACGCATGTAATGACGTCACAAGATTATTGAGATCAAAAGAACGACTTTTTTTAACGGGGGGGGGTGACTTGTAATCGTGATGGTTGGAAAGCTTTTTAGCTAATTGTAAAGATGATGTATGTTTCGGTGGATGCTTTAATAAACCGAATTCTAAAATATGAGATATCTTCTGTTAATATCAGTTATTATTTGTTCATCGAAGCAAGATGTACCTAAATTGAAAATGTTTGATTTTATTAAATTGAACTCTAAAAAGAACCCCCTATGCCTCGTATTACTCGACTCTTTGCCCGCACTAAACCTACAGATTTTCGATGATTTTTTTCGTATGTTGGCGCCGGTCGGCGGAAAACATTCAACCACCTCCCCGAGCTCGCGGTCTTTACCTAACAGTTAACACTGTTTCAAGTATTGAAAACTTATCGATTCTCTTGTGTGCTGCAATATCTAAATCATTATGTTAACATGTTCGAATTGACTTTACAAAATGGCAGCTCAGTCCTTTAAATCTCCAGAAACATTGTCGTCGTAATTCTAATTTAGGCATATTGAATTTCTTTTTTAACGTTACCTGTCCAACTCGGTAGTCTTTCATCTGAAGCATCCAACGCTCTTTCGGGCATTTATCCTGGCCAATTACTATTTTGCATAGCTGCCTTTGACGTTCTTCGTCTTGAAAGCCTTTTCTCTTCTTCGTCTTGACGCTTTTTCTCCTTCTTGTCTTCCTCGTCCTTGGCGTTTTTTCCTTCTCATTTGCTGTTCTTTCAGCAACAGCTGTTTCGAACACAGAAGTAATAAAAATCCGGATCTGATTTGTATTCATCACTGTTCAACAATATTCTTCTTTCCAGTTGCGAAAATCGTAGTTTTTAGATGGTAAGGACCCGATAATCTCTGTGCACATAGTACAATAAAATCTTCTTTTTTAAAGCCCTTTAACTGCTTGAAACATTTTGAATAATTCGCTCCCTTACCAGATCCTGTCCGCGGGACGCCAGATGTGAAGAGTTCTCAATGGAATTTCAGTCCACAACTTTTAGAAAAATAAACTTTTATTATTGCCTACTTATACAACGAAGTCGCTTTATAAACATAATTTACTAATTTTAACACTCGAACCACAGGTTCCACCAAGCATCAAAAAATATTTTTTAAAGTAAAATAAAAAGGCAGCTTCTCCTCACACAAAAAATTCTTTTCATGGAATGTCACTTCTTACGAAAAATAAAACACACATGAGTCTCCATGGCAACCGTTTTAATCCAAATGATTAATAAAAATATATTTTAATTGTTCGGTGCTAGAAATAAATAAATATTTTCAGGACGATACTCACAAAGCATAGTTAAGCTTTTTACTGAATTACTTTGCCAAATCTCGCCTCGAGTTTGCAATATACTTTGCCAAAACTCCGCCTCGAGTTTGGCAAATACTTTGCCAAACTCAACTCCCCAAATTATATAAAGATAAAGAACGTGCAAAAGGGCATTTTTTTTGTAAACTAGAGCTGGTTGGTTGTGCGATGGTCTTTGCGCCAGAGCTGAATGGGGTGTTTGTAATGGTAGCTATATATTTTCCTCGCCAAATTTTATCAAACAACCTCCAATGAGCTAAAATGTTTGTTTTATTCGGAAAAATTACTACTAACGACATTATCTGGACTTTCGTTTTTAGAATGAGTTGCTGGACAATGGATGCTGTTGGACGCAAATTTTTTCGATAAAAACTCCAAATTTTAGTCTCATTAATTTTAAAATCAACGCCATCTAGACCGTCCAGGTCCCGAAAAGGGTTATAGCTTACTACAAATGACATGCAAAAATTGATAACAATTAATAAATACAACTAATGAATAATTTTATAAAAAAATAATGCTAACTAAAATCGTAATCGACACTTACCTAGCGTGATTAGGGAAGACTTAACGAAATACGCGATTTTTTTTTCGCCAAGAATTGAGAAATAATTTGATTGCCTTCATTTTGATAAAATATCGTTTATTTTATAAAAAATAGGTGAAATATAGATTAAGTTAGGGATTTTAAGTTCGACAATGAATGCCAAGTTAACAGAAACGTAGCTGCCTTGGGTGTTATCTAAAGTAAAAAAAAAAGTGTAAAAGATAATTTATTTTCCAAAAAGAGGAACCCCCCCCCCCACCCGCTATTCTCTAAGTCACAGAGGGACTAGTTTATTGGCCAAGCTAAAGAGAAGGGGTAGGGATGAAAAAATAGGGTGTAACATCCTACAAAAAAAGTTCTAACGAAAAACAAGGTTCCGGCGTTTTTCTTCGCGGAATGCGGAATGATAGTGCCCCTTCTGCCACAAGAACGCTCCTACTACCCGAATTCCGTGTACCCGAATTTTCATACATCCTACCCTAACCGCATTCAAATGAGTTGGCAGGTTGGTGAAAAATTGGATGCAACTGACCAGCTGAAATGAAAAAAAAAAATCTACTATGTAAGCATTGGTTTCCCCAAGATTTGGCGAACAAATTCCCCACTTGGTGATAATCACAATTAAACATAAACTTTTATTCCTTAACCCAAAATTTTATAAGTATATTGAGGGGGTCAACCCACAGGAAGTTCCGTTCATTGAGACACAAAGGGCGGAGAGGGGGGGGGCTTCTTTAGAAATATGCCATTTCCTGGAAAAAAAGGTGTGTGAAGTTGACTTATCAGATCATTAGGCTCTCTTCGCGGCACACTTGCAACTTTGTTTGTGGCGTCGACGACCAGCCGGGATTTCATCGACAGAAAAATCTTTTGCTTTAATCCAGGGTGTTTCCAAAGAGACCAGCAGAATTTCAAAAATTAATAACACCAGAGAGAGGTAAAGATTTTTACAAAAAAAAAATCCCACTGCTGGACAAAAGTAAGGTATCTTCTTCTACATATTCATATAAGTTATTAATGCCAAACAAGTATGAAAAGTAATACTTTTTAAAAACGAGTGGAATTTTTATTCACGAGCGAGGCAACTGATTCGCGTGCCACATAAATGACAACGTGTTTAAAAGTTTAACTTTTCACAAGCGATGAGATACTTGATAAGCATCGTCTTGTAAAGAGGTAAAAAAAGCTTGTAAAAATTGTTTTATATAAATATGTAAAAAAATTACCTTTATTATATAAAAAAATTTTTCCTTTTCACTGCACTATTAATATATATCTGCATTGTTTATACATACCATTCAAACTGTAAATACCCCCCCCCCCCCCCATACAACAAAAAAAAAACCCAAAGCCATTAAAATACCAACAAACCTTTAAATGTTGAAAAACTGACAAACCTTAAACACTATAAATGACTAAAACATGTTGCTGGTTTTGGAGTGAGCCAAAAATCAGAAATTAATTTCTAAAAATCTAACTCTCTTAAAATTTCAAGTACAATTGGCATGAGAGTGAAGTGCTGTCATTTTCCCTTGTCAATTTAGGTAAATAGATAAAGAAAATTCTTAATGCATTAATAACCACTTGGAAATATACAGTACAGACCCCCATTATTAATTATATAAATTTTAAAAATGATCTTGCAGTCAAATGAATACTCTCAGTAAAACAGTCCTCCAGTTATAGAGTAATAATTAAGTGTTTTAGTCTCATTACGAATGTTAGTACCCAAATCCTTGGATAAGTTTTAACTAATGATTCGGCTTCTCTTTCATTATTCCAAATTACCATGCTTTTAAACTTGTAACAAAGCATGCAAATCTTTCTTCTAGCAGTTCATAAACTGTAATTCATTCTGTAGTTCAGTTTGAAGCAATTATTATCTTAAGTAATAAATTATAAAAACAGTAATTTTTTAAAATTCTAAATTATAGAGCAATAAAATTATAAGTATAAATCTTAAACAAAACATTTAAAAAATCTAATGAACCGTATTGAGGCATAAATTTAGTTGATTGGTTTTAGTTTAATTGAAGTTGTAATTAAATTTACATCAAGCAGTTATTAATTATTTATGTTTGTTTTAATTAGTACCATTTTTTGTTAAAAGGAAAAGGCATTAGGAATTATCAGGAAAAGAATTTCCGCTCAGGCAGAAAATTCTTAAAAAGGCTCTGTCAAAGTCACGTGGGTATCTACCAATTCACAACCGCTTGTTTTTTTTATTTAAATGTTTTTGCAGACGATTTTATGCTCATAGTTCTTATTTTTCTCTTCCGGCTTTTAAATAAATATTTTATTACATTCTATTAATCTCTGAGCATGAGCAATGTTTAACAATCGTGAATGTTTATAATAATTTTTAATACAGAAAAGTTTGTGCAAGATGCAAATGCTTGATGCCAATTCCTAATTGGTAAAAGAGGTATAAAAAACGGATTTGTCACACCTTCACAAGTAAAACTTATTTAGTTTCGCATACTTTCAGTAATTGAGTCTATATAATCTATAATTACTATCGAGGGAATTTTATTCTAAAAGCTCTTTTATACTGAAGAATCATATTCAAGATTAATCTACTGTTGTTATAATTCTAAAATATAATTAATCTATTTAGTCAAGTCATTTAAATTAATGGACTGAACATTGACAGCTTAAGAAGTAAATAATTTTTGTACAATATTTGGGTCAAAAAGAACCTTTTTTTGAGATTATTTATATTGTAAAAAGTCTAACTATTTTTTGTTGAATTTGGTATACTATTGATGTGTTTTAGGAAAATTGATTTATTCCAGGTGAAATAAAGTACAAACAATATTTACAAAAAAACTATTGGAATTTTTTTTAAAAACTGACCATTAGAACGCAATTATAAGATACTGCTGCGCAGTCCATTATCTATGTTAGGTCTCTGAGAAATGCCCCTATTCAACAACTCAGTGAAGTTGAGAGCGGATTCAAAAAAGCTGCGATACGTTTTTATGTCTACGTTTCCAGCAGCCATTGTCTATTAACACTATTGTGCAAGCTAATGGACCCAAAGGTGGGATCAGAGTTTTAAAGATCTCTCGACTCGTTTTAAATCATCGGGTGTAGAGAGGACCCTGGGGGATAAGGGTACAGGGGGCGTTTCCAGCTGTGTGTCAGGTCGATATAGGTTTGATTGATACTTTGCATTCGGAAGTAAAGGGATATTAGTTTGGTTGCGCAATTGATTGGATCAGCTAGAGTCAGTGACAGATCCCCGGACTTCCAGTAGATACAATGATCCAACCTGTTTTTGGAGCCGCCTTGTTTATGTCTCTACACTCCTTGCCAACCTAAGTTGGGTAAATAGAAATATGCTATGGAGAAGATCCTTCCGCGGATATAAAGAATTCCATAAATTATTTGTGAATCCACCCTGAAAGCATGTTTAAAACATTAATTTCGTTTGGGGTCTACCAGATTTGAATAATATTTGAGAAAATTGGGCAATTTTATAAGAATGAAAAGTATATTTTGGTTAAATTGTACTTAGTTCATTTTGTATGTAAATATTACCTTACAAGAGTTTCCAACTAACGGAGCAATCTCGTTTCTTACTCTTTGTTTTTAGCCACTTTATGTTGGCAAGGAGTGTAATTAAAATATTACTAATTTTCACTGCTCGATTTCAGCTCTGATCAATGCTTCAGACCACGAATGCCATTATTTTATGAGGTGGCTCCCTCGCAATTATTGACTTAAACTGTTATTAATTTCCATATAGTGTCGTCGTGTTTCAGCATTTACCACGAATTAGTATTTGTTTTAAATAAACTCCCATGCATTTGATTTGTTGGAACAAAAACCAATAAAATTTTATTATATATTATAATCAAATACCAGGGGGAAAAATGCATGGAATGTACATAACTTTTCCTTTTTAGAAATCGGAACTGAAGCCCAGGCTCCCTGGGTCTATTTGGTGTTAGGACCAAAATATTAAAGTTAGTTTTTTTTGTTATTAGCTTTAATGAGAGGAAGTGTTTGAAATCTGTTTATTTGAATGATATAAAGTGGTAGAAGCCTACCTGGCAGAACAACGATTAGGGAGCTAGCCTTTGGAGCTTCTGTGTTCTGGTTCGAATCCCGGTAAGGCATTGATGTTTGCGTTTACCAATAAATGTTGTTATGTGTCTATGTGTCTATGTGTTTGGGTCGTTCTTTCTTTGTGTGTCTCTTGTGACTGTGTCACTTCTGGCGAGTTAGGGTGAACGGCTATAAAAGCCTATCTCCTCCCTTCTATATAGCGTATTCAATGTCATTTGTCAAGTAGTAGAAAGAATAAAACATCACCAAATTCTTTCGTACCTAATGAACACACGCGCGAGTTCCAAACTTTATGCAATCAACCGGTGAGAATATTTTGAACAAGCTATCCGACACATGGTTTTGGTTTGAACGTTTACCGGTCTCCCTTTATATCATATCCATAAGATGCTTTAACACAACTCAATGTAAGCCGAGTAATTTTAGATTTTGTGGCCAATTGACGATTCTGCGCACAATTTTTATTGGATTTAAATCAGCGCACATTTTATTGGATTTAAATCACCGCTAACATTTTATTGGATTTAAATCGAAAAGGAATTACCAAACTGGAACTAATTTTTGAATAAAAAATCCAGGTAAGGTGTTGCTTAATAAATTATTTTCCCAAATAAAAATAAGAAACAATTTTTGATTGTTGTAAAAGATAAAATACGAAAATGGGTAATACAAACAAATTAAGTTCACATATACCATCATTTATTGCACTTGTATATGGTCATTTTTAGCTACTTAAATATAGTCAAATTTATTTTAAATGTACATACTCCAATACAACTAAAGAGCTTGTAAAAACTACTTCGAATTTTTAATGTTGAACATTGTTTCGGTGAAAACAATTAGATGTAAACATGACATTTATTTTGAACCAAAAGGTATTTAAATAGTTTTATAAAAAAAAACCAAATGACGAAACCATTAACAACTTGAAGGTCATATTTTTAATAACTCGCATTACATCTTTCCGTTTTCGTATATACTATTTAAATTCTTATCTGGCTCCTAATACGAGCATTATGAATTAGAATATTCACAATTTTCGCATATCAAAATTCGAAGTAGAAAGAAAATCATATTAGTAGTATGTTATATAAACATGTTAACAAACTAAGTAATTACAGGAGTGGTACACTTATTCGAACACCATAACCATAAGAATGTATAATTTCTACAAAGTTCTTTTATTTATATATTTTTCATTACACTAATAAAAACCATGAGTATTAGTTACATGGGTAACTTCCTGTGTGGCCCCCCCCCCCCCCCCTTCAAAGCAGTGTTGGGCCAATTTTAATTGCAAGAACAATTAAGAGAATAGCAATTAATTTAATTAATAAAATGTATAGCACAACTATTAACAAATCTCATCAAATGTAATTTGTGGAAATTTACAATTAAAACAATTATTTAATTGTTAAAAACTGTAGTAGTAACAATTAACAATTAATTTTTTTTCAATTGCTTTGCTAATTTTAATTAAAAATAACAATTAAAATTTATTAAGTCTAAGACTTTACTTCAAACACTGACTTACAGCTTAATTTTCCTAAATCATTTCATTTTAATAGTAATAAAGTAATTGTTAGTATTTTAATTGTTTCATAAAACTATAAAAACAAAAAGGGGGTTTAAAAAAAGTTAAAATTGCAATTATTTTTTTTAAATTGTGGAGTTACAATTAACATGCCTAATCAAATTTAATTAAATGCAATGTGCAATTAAAAGTTTAATTGCGATTAATTTAATTGTAATTAATTGAATTGCAATTACTTTTTTAGTCAATTAATAATATAATTGATTAATGCCCAACACTGCCTCAAAGCAACACTAAATTTTTAAAAAATCTTAAAGTCAGATGGCGTATTTCTTCCAGCTTTCATTTCTATTTTTTCTTCGAACAGTGGGGGGGGGGGCACCGATTTGGTCTACTGTTTTCCTCCACCGTGACGGTGATTGACCAATCGAGGCTCAATAAAAAAATATTTATGTTGCTTTTGCCACTCAAGACCTGAAACAAGTCAATTACCTCCAAGTGAAAGTACAACTTTTGCGCTGTTGGGTTTTCTCTCGAAAATCACCGATATATTTCTCAATCATACGATAATTTGTATTTAAATTAAAAGTTAAATAATGACTTTTAAAAAAAATGTGATTTTATAGTTTTTTTAGGAAAAAGACTCACTCTCAAGTTTTCTTGACTTAGTTTTCTTCAATGACTAGAACTGACTAGAAAATAAAAGTTTTCTACCAAAATCAAATGATTTGATACATAAAGTAAAAAAAAAGTTCTGAAGGCAAATGTCTGTATAAAACTCTACTTTTGAGCCTGTATTAATTAATGACAAAAATGTTCTTAAGCCGTCTATAAGTCTCCCAGGCAATATACAGACATGTGTGTCCAAGATACCTGAAGTGTAAACTCCATACAAGTACACAGCTTAAACAATTAGGGGACCCTAAATTCTTCAAGATTGCATTCTTAGGTGTTTAAAAATTGATTTTAACTTTTTTCTGACAAAGAAAGTTTTGAAAAAAATTTTGTTATAATTTTTTCAATAGTTATGATTCCAATTTTTTCTCCTTAAATATTAATTTTAAAAATTAAGAGTTTATTATCTTGTTTTTTACCATTTCATTCTGGATGCATAATGAACCTATTACATAAATTTTAGATTTTTAGAATATACATTAAGAAATTTTAACTAACCCAAAGAGTTAACTAAAGTACGCAAAGTGCTCCCCTAATTGTTTTGAGCAGTGCAATTTTTATTGTAATTTTTTTCTTTAACTATAACATTTCATTTCCAGTTCCTGAATAATGAAGTCATATACCATACAAGACATTCATTCATCGTTGGCATAGTTACCACGGTTTTAAAGTGCAAATAATAGTCTGAACATTTAGTTCAATGTGTTGCGTGAAAGTTTTGCTGCACCGTAACAAGTCATATGAATAGCATTATCGAATGGTTAGTCCATAGTGCGCTAAGGCCTCATCCGCATCGAAATTGTTTATGCCCTAATGACGAACTCTTGATTCTTTTATTTTAATTGCGTTGTGACGAAATTCTTTCCGGCCTGCTTCTTGCGATCGGTGATCCGATTGGCTATCTGTTCCCACGTGACATAGATTCACCAATTGAGACTCAAACACTATTTTATTTTTATATTGACATTTCTGTTGCCACTTTAGATCTTAAACATGCCTATTTGTTAGTATTTTTACGAAGTTCTAGAAGTTATTAACTTGTAAAACATTTCTCCGATGACCGAATGTTAAATTTCTTCCACAATCTTCTCAATCCAAAATGTTGGAACTTTTTCACATTCCGAGTTCAAAATGTTGAAATATTTACCCATTACGAGTTCAACATGTTGGGACATCTACCCGATGTCAATGTCTCGATAGCAAATTGTTAGAATGTATTTTTCAGATTATAGGGGAGTTGTGTGATATCCCGAAAGTCTATGGGTCTTTTGAGGTCTCCAAGTTTCGGGTATTCTTAGAATACTTCCCAATGTTCAGATGTCGTGTAGGCAAATTATTGTAAAATCTGCAGGAGTTCAAAAGTGAAAATTGTTTGTACAATAGCGGAGTTCCAATCTTTAACTTGTAAAACATTTGCTTGAGGTATGAATGGTCCAATCCTTAACTTGTAAAACTTTAGCTTGATGTATGAATGGTAAATTGCTTGCGCAATATTCTGAGTTCCAAAATGTCGGAACATTAACCCATTCCATCACAAAATGTTGGAACATTTACCCATTCCTAGCATAAAATGTCGGAACATTTACCCATTCCTAGCACAAAATGTTGTAACATCCAAATCACTGTCTTTATGGCAAATTGTCAGTATGCATTTGCCCATAGTCTAGTGCAGCTGTCTGATATCCGAATGCTGTGTTTCTTTGTGTCTCCTGAGGTCTACCTTCCTCTGGAATGCTCTTCCGCATATGTCACAGGCGAAAGGTTTGAATCCCGTGTGCTTCCTGCTGTGGGTGATGAGGTTAGAGGATTGGCTGAAGGCTTTGCCGCACACGGTGCACTTGTGGGGCTTTTCGCCTAGAAGGAAAAAAATTTGAAAATTTAATACTTGAACGTTAAGGTAATACTTGCAAGGTAAAGTTAATTTATGCAAGAAATGTTTAAATTAAATAATCGGTTTTATAATAGTTTTTACCAAAAAAGCGGATAACAAATTTATTCATTAATAAGAGAAGAATCTTTGGAAAACGTCTGTGGCTTCAAGGATAAATATACGAATATTGAAAAACCACAAAAAGTATTTTATATTACACGAAATTTCTGGGTGCAAAGTTGGCAGAATATATCAGTACGCTACAGAATTTTTTGGACAGAATTCTCTCGTAACAAAGAAATCAGAATATAATGCACATGACAATTTTTTTTCAGTAATTACATATTCATCAAGTAATTTTACAGTAAAGTTCTTGAGTCTTTGAAAACGAAAAAAATATGCAGGAAAATAGAAGATATTCTAGTTTCTGCAATTCGATTACTTTTTGAAAAATTAGGAGTTTACAATTTAATTTAAAATACTGTAAAAATAACCAATTATTGTAGATATTTGATGTATATTAATTGATATTCTTTTAGGGGAGAGTGTTGTACCTTGGGAAAATTTTTACATTTTTATTTTTTTTCTTCGATAATTATAGTCAAAATAAAAATTTAAAAGCAGCATTTCAACACACCAATGTATTCCTCTATAATAAATTTTTTAAAGTTCTGGCAGCTTGAAATTAAAAAATTGCCACTCATTTAAAGTTGAGAGGATAAACTGTCCCATGGTACAATATGATGTTGTACCTTGGGACATACTTTATAATTCAGTCAGTAGTCATACACTTGAACTAATTTGTGTCAGGAATCAAACTTTATTTTTTTTTCAAGGAAATACACAAATAAAACTTCATAGAAGGAAAAAGATTTATCAGGTGTTGCCATAATTATATTTTAAAACTTCAATCATTATAAAATATATCCAAAACAAAGCTGAGTTGTATTTTACAGGTTTTGTGGAATTGCTCTTAAAATAAATGATAAAGATATTTTTATTTATCCAAATTATTAAAAATCATGAATATGTTGTACCTTGGGACCTGTCCCATGGTACAATACGCTTTGCTGTCCCAAGGTACAATACGCTTTGCTGTCCCAAGGTACAATACGCTTTGCTGTCCCAAGGTAGAATGCACTACATGGTTTAAATAAAAGCAAGATAGTGTCCAATCTAAATGCATTATCATTATTTTCTCATAACCAAAATATTTTAAAATCTTATCTTTTATGAAAAAATAAAATGCAGTTGACTTTTTGTAAAAGTAAAAAGGTAGAAATTATGTTAGAATAAGAAAGATATTTACTTTGGGGTAATGAAATATTATTTTTTTGTCACCAATTCATCAATTCAATGATGTTAGTGTTAAATTTTATTATGATGATGTCTGTTGGTTAAGGCTACTATTAGAAATAAACATTGTATGAATAGTGCCAATAGATTCTTAGAAATTGTCAGTGTCCCAAGGTACAACACTCTACCCTACATAGTTCCATGGATTTTTTGTTTGTTTCATTATTATATTTTTTATGGTATTTTAGGTAAAAAAAAATAGTGACCGCTTTTAATTATCGAAATTAGAAAAAAATCATTTACATATCTGGTTATGTGGATCGTGTGTTCATATAATTAGACTTTATTATTTACTGTAGATTGACAATAAAATTAAATATTTAAATTAACCATGTAGTAACTACAGTTATAAAGTTCTAAAGGTTCAAAAGTTATTCTAAAAAGTTCACCGGGTTTTAACGTTACGGAACTATTCTCACAAACTGAAAGAAAGTGGTAACTAAATAAACTTGTTCCACTCGAATGAAAATTAAATTGTGCATTTCATACTGGATGAACAATGTAATTTATTTAGTTGGAGTTATATCTTTACTCTCCGGCATAAAATACAATATTTAGAACTTGAACATTGAGAGCAATAACACTGAATTACGTTTCCGAATGATATTTTCTTTTGGGTTATTAAAACCAGAGAAAATTAAACCATTCGAATTCAGATACATCCCGAGCCCAGAACAATCGGCGAGGGAACATCAAAAAACTTCAATTCCAGAGAGACGTGCAAAAAAAAAAAGTTCGTTTATGCGTGTAAAAACAAAGCCCATAACACGAAATTCCTCAAATATTTACACCCGACATTCCAGCAGAAAAAGCGACTATAAATTCCTCTCTGGAACGCAAAAAAACACACAAAAAATCCGGGCGGACTTGTAATGTCCTCCTCTGTTGAAGTACAAAATATAATTCTCGTAGGCCGGACACTAAAAGAACGTTTAAGTGCCCTCGGAAACGCTATCAATAACAGTAACGGAATCAGGATGGGGCCTCCCTTGGGGCCCACTACCAGAGGGGGGCCCCGGACCTTTATCTCTTCTCTGAAATCTCTCTTCTCGGGTCCGGCTAGAGACAGGCCTCATGAAGAATGTATCAGGGAGGGGAATTCCGGAGTCCGGCAACGGTGCTTGGAGAGAGGCATGGTCCTGCATCTCCGCGGAAGGGTTGCTTGGAAGGGGGGACGCGCCAAGGCACAGGTAGGGATCGCGCCAAGGACAAATCCCGAGTAACACAACTGTGTTGTTTGTAATGTGGTTGGGGGGCTGGTGAGCCTAGTCGGTTAGGCACTCGCCTAGCATGCGAAAAGTCCGAGGTTGGGGTCTGGGCATCGCCGAAATAACTGCTGACCTATAAACGGCCCGTGCAGCCAATAATGACCGACGACGGACGTCGTAATTTAGAACCACAGTCAAGTGACGAGCCGACATCTGAGTAGGCACCCCAACGCAACAGTTAAGGGCGACATCGTACGCAGCGTTGGTACTTTGGGGCGTATTTAGCGTGCACTCCCACTACGCCGGGTATTATTCGTCGGACATTTTTGGCTGCATGGGCCGTTTATAGGCTGGCATTTATTTCGGCGATGCTCGGACTTGAACCTGAGACCTTCCGCATGCTAATCGAATGAGTTTTCGACTAGGCTCCCTATCCTCGTTGGATCATCATGAAAGAGATTTATTAAAATTCTTGAATATTCTTTTCTTGAAATCATATATCTTAACTAATGCAAATGCCGCCCCGGGTGGCACACTCGTTAGGATTCTAGTCTTTGGAGCTGCTGGGGTCGGGTTCGAATCCCGGTCAGGCATGGATGTTTGTGACTGTCAATAAATGTTGTTATTTGTCTATGTGTTTGTGTCGTCTCTTTCTTTGTGTGTATCTTGTGCTCGTGTCATTTCTGGGGCTTAGTACAATAGACTTAAAGTCGCAGTGCTTGGCGATCTTGCCCCCCACCAAGAAAGTCATAAGTCAACTAATGCAAATTATTAAGACATTTAGTTTATATAATTGCTTGCTTAAAAATATGCAGTTATTGTTTGGTAAGATATTGGATTTTTAGTTTCTACTTAATTTAGTTTCTACTGATCAAATAGGTGCAATAAAATCCTTTAATCCAAATCGTGCCATCTAAACGACAAATCGCCAAATCCAGCACCCCCGCTCCTGCATCCGACGATAGGGTGATGGCAGTGATTGGTCAGTTAATGCCGGACCACTCTCTCTATCCAGGAATCACTTCCCGTTATTGAAGAGGAAAACAGGAAAAACCGGAATGATTTGCTCCCGGAGCCGGCACTTAGCCCCACACGTGGTCTGCAGGTCAAGCGACCCAGTAATGAGCGCAAATGGACGAAGAGGAAATTTTAACTTTGGGCAAGGAAGGAGAGTGCTGGCGGTTTTTATGGACATGGCGAGTATGCCGATGGCATGTTGGCGACGCTTAAAGAGTTATGGCTATGGAGATAAGAATCAGACGGAGATGCTTTCCGAGTAAAGCCAATACGAGAACATGTTCGCCAAGCGAAGCCATTGATAGCTTTGAAGTAAGCCAAAACAAGCAAAGTATTTTCCTTTATTCTACAATGGAGTTTGAACAGGCTTACTATATAGCCTGCTCAGTGGCTGAGAGGCTAAACGTGTCCGCCTCGGAAGCCCGAGATCGCGAGTTCGAGCCCCGGCTGAGTCGTCGGATTTTCTGGATGGGAAAATCTTGGGCACGCATGTCATATGATTATGTGGCATGTAAAATATCATTGAAGGGACTATTTGACTTGAGTTCTCTCGGCAAAATTAAACCTCGGCATACTTTGATATCCACAGGGGGGCGCACATAAATTACGTCACGCAAAATTTTGACTTTTTTGACCCCTCCCTCCCCCTATGTCACGCTGCGTCACGTTTGGTCGAACCCCTCCCCCTAATATTACGTCACGTTTGTCGCACCCCCCTCCCCTTTTTTCAATTTTTTAAAAAATAATAATAGTTAAAAGTTTTCAAAGAAAGATTTTAATATTTCCGTTTGCTTTTGAAATTTAAAAAAAATGCATAAAACGATATTTTAACCCGGCAGCACTCGCCTGGGGTCTAATGGACCCCAGATAGATCAAATACGCTTCTAGATCTGAAACTCTAATTGGATTACCATTATAAGGATTTTCTATATTAAAATAGACTTAGACACTAACTCCCCCAATTGTGTCTAAGAGAACTAATGTAATGGTTCACGGCTGCCTTTTTCTAGCCTCCTTTATTAGCTTTAGCACAGTCAATTGCGCCTCGTAATTTAGAACCCTGGTCAAGAGACAAGTTTCTTTTTTTCTAAAAAGAATGGAATCATAAAACGAAACTCGTTTCTTGACCAAGGTTTTAAATTACGAGACACAGCCAATTATGGCTAATTACGGCCAACACATCCAATTACGCCAATTTAGAACCCTGGTCAAGTGACGAGTTTGTTTTTCATGATTCTATTATTTTCCGCCCTTCTTGATTAGTAAGTGTCTCAAAGTTTTTTTGCGTTTGGATTATTCATTCAAGCTACAGACCACTCCGAATACCGAGCGTTATTTTATAACCACCCTATACATTTCGAAGAAACAGTAGAGCTGCAATCGGAAAGTTCAATTATGCCAATCACAAATCAATCATTAATAGTGTATTAGTTCCGTTCGACACTTTGGGGGCGCTAGGCATCAGATTGAGTTCTCGGTTTAGAAGATTCTTAGTCTATGGCAAGTTAGCGCGAGTGCTGCCGGGTTAAAATTAACTTATATACTTATATATTTAAAAAGTAAAAGTTGCCTTGGTTAAATAATTTATTTATAGGAATATATCGACATTGTATTTACATTTTCGTTGTTCAAGGATAAGCTAGCCATTCTCTAATGTCTTCTAAAAAAGGGGTTGGGATGAAATCGGATCTGTCAACTGTTTAGTTCTGGGTCTTTTTGGTGCTCGTCCATGTAGCTGCTAGTCCTCCGATTCCTCAAGGTAGTGTCACAATTTTGTGCGTTACTTCTAAGTTCCGTTAGGAAAAGGTATATAAAATGTAAAAGGCTAATAATGCCAACGTTGTGGCATACAACAATCCCTTACTGAAATCAAGTGTTTCTTATGATGATCTTATGATAAAAAAAGATTTCATATATTTCTTTCTAAAAATTTTTATTTTATGTAAAACAGATTTTCCTTGCGAAATCGAAAATTTTGAGTCGTTACGTCACGCAAGAGAGTAACCCTCCCCCCTAAATGTCACGATCCGTCACGTTGTCGCATACCCCTCCCTCCCCCATCTGAGCGTGACGTAATTTATGTACGTCCCCCAGAGAGCTCAGATTCATTGTAATCTGCATGTCAAAATTGATAGTGAGAGTCGCCTAGATGGTGCCACAAAAAAAAATGTCTCTCGGTGTTGGGGAATATGCCGAGTCTGGAAAGGCTTGACCGCCAATGTTGCAGCCCGATTAGAGGAAAAAAAAACTATATTAGACTAGGCGATTTTTGACTCATGAATAAAAGCTATAGTTACAACGAAATTTTTTTACATGTGAAAGAAATTACTTTCATATGGTGAACATTTAGATCTCGTGCTATAGCCTACAACAGCGCAAACAGTTATTTTTTGATTTTTAAAGAATAAAATGCCTTTTTTGCCATTGAACTACCCTTGGATTGTTTGGCTGTTACTTGGCGACTTTATGATGGCTTCATTGAATTTCGACGCCAAACACCTCTATCTTAACTCTATAGTTATGGCTCCTTGGAATGTTTCGGAACATGCTGTAAGGTTTAGATGATTCTTGAGGGAGTTTCAGCTGTGAATAAAATCTTGGGGTGCGTGGTAGTTATAAAAAGAGAAGATTTTTTATATTGTTCCATTAGGCATCAATCCTTTCAATACTAAGTTACAGAGAGCAATGATACATTTTTTTTGTTTGTAAATAGAAATAGGAATTGATTGTGGAGTTCTAAGTTTTAAGGATATTAAAAGTTTATTGGAGTTTTTTCTTCCTTTAACTACTTCTTTTATTACAGTAAAACTCAGTAAGGCTCAAAAAATGGGTTTGAGTGCAAAAGTTTCCTCTAAATAAGATGCTGGTTCGCTTTATTTTAGCAGAAGACACTTCGAGAGGCTAGAAGAATTCGTGCCCTTATTGCGGGTTAAAACCACGAGACCGTATTTTATTACAGAAAACCTAGTAGTAAATGCGGAGAATTACTTAATCATTTTGAATATTTATGATCTGCTAAGAACTAAGTCGGACATATTTTGATCAAAATTCTGGGATGATTTGATACTTCAAAACTGTTTTTTCCCCAAGAAACAGCGGATATTTAAACTTATGTTTATCGTATTTTATGAAAATTATAAATGATTTTACATTTAGCACACATTATTTGTCGGCAATAAGTACCAAGACTTAATTCTCGATTTCTTAAAATTTTAATGCAAGATTGCACTGGGAATCCTGGAACTTTGAAGCTGCCACCACTATTTGGAGCGTGAAATTATAATTTTTTTCAAAAACCATAACCATCGCAAAAGTGGGAAATCAACGCCCCAAAGATAGTGTCATCTAGGAAGGTTCAGGATTCGGGTGCAATCTTACACTAAATATTTTAATTTTGCTGCCAGCGTTTGTTATTTACAACACTCAGCCTATTCTAAACAGAATTATTTCGTTTCAATACGACCCGATTCATCACCAAAGCTTACCTGCCTCTCCAACAAACAACACAGAATCACAACCCATTAAAATTCCAAATCATCGGAGCTCCTTCGAATATTCACTAAAATACAGGCTAAGTCAAAACCAAATAACTGATAATTTTTAGTGTCTGGTCTCGAAAATTCGACAAAAGTCTTTACGTCTAGTTTACACTCACTCGACTTGGCAATCTTCTGTAGCCAAATCTGCCAGTATTTCTATTTACAATGGGGTTGTTTCACGTCGTGGATGGAAACATCTCCAACGGTTTGTTTTCATTTGTTTATTGTAATTACTTTTGGTTTGGAATTCGAAAATGAATTTTCGAAGAATATTTTTCAATATTTAATTTTTAAAAAACTTACCTTTTGCTGTGCTTTTGGTTTTTTTAAAAACATTTGTTAAGGAAAAGCTTGCATAGAAATAAAAGTTTATTTTCATCTATATCGGTCATTTTGAGAGTGAAACCAAAGAAACCACTGAAATAGCACTAAGGAGAAAAATGAAAACAAGAGCGTTACCATCATCTGAAACATTCCCATTCGCAGCCCCTTTTCTAATCTGAATTATTTCGTTCCAAAACGATCCGATTCATCACCAAAACTCATCTGCCTCTCGAAACAAACAAAACGGAATCACAACCCATTAAAACTGCAAATCGTCGGAGCCTCCTTTGAATATTCATTAAAAGCTCAGACTGCAGAGGTTCCATAATCTCGAAACCCTCTGGTGGCCCTCTCTCTACAGGAGACAATAGCCGAGCGCCCGTTCTGATTAAAGAGATATATTCTTCCCTTGCAGCGTCAGATTGCAAGAGGACGCCTAATTCAATTATTTGAAGTGCTGCTTCTCTACAAGCCGCGTCCCACAGGTCATATTAGGCAGACGACTTCCAAAATCAAACGATACACCAACACTCTTATGCCCTTCCCCCCTTCTCGGCTCTAACGAACCATGAACGCACGCACGGCCAAAATTTAATGCGTCGTGGTCCTTACGAAATTGTATTACACGGGACGATACAAATCCCAACGGGACGGGTTTTTTTATGTACGGGTTCTTTGGTTTGAAAATGTTTTAAGTGAAATTTTGTGAATGATTTTCGTTGTTTTATTGAAAAATAAGTTGAGTGGGAACTGATATACCCCTTCCCAATCGGGCTTGCACGATCGTGCGGGTATTAAAGAGAATGTTCAAGCTCTTCAAAAATATCGATACTGAAGCAGCAGACTTGTACCATTCGTTTACTTTTATAAAAAGTGACTCTGCTTTTAAGGAGTTGCTGGCATTGATGCTGTTTAACGCATTTTTTCGATAAAACTCTAAATTTAGTCACCTAATTTTAAATCAGCGCCACCTGACCGCCGGTCTAAAAAAGATACAGCCATTTCTACATTTCATTACTTATCCATGCAAAAGCTGGATTTCGTACTTTTGTATTTTGGTATAAGGACGACTAACGACTAACCACTCAACTACCCTCCAATTCGGTCAAGAGTTTTTGGCATTGGTATACAAAATTCGGTCAATTGAGGCAACATTGATGCTTAAAAATGATTTCGGCCTTACCTTTATCAATACCAAAGGGTCACTAACTACACATTAAAAAAATTGTGGGGACAATTGTGCTACAACGTACAATAGTTTAAAATAACAAATCATTGTTGTTATTTGCAGGAAGAATCTGTACTCTCTATTAATCTATGTAGTGACTCATATTTCCAAATCCATCGAACTCAATATCAGTCAAATAGATACAACTATTCAAAACCAAAACGTTCACATGTACATAAAGACTTAAACTGGCCTATGTAACATTGAAAATCCATGCTTCTACACTCCAGTTTGGGCGAAAGTTCGGTATCGACACATATAATGACGGGTCATTACGAGAATTTAATCTTTCGTTAACGGGAACGAGGTGGAGAATCTTTTGCAAGGGTTCAAAAACTATCGACTTTCAAAAAGAAAAAAACAATTAGGATTCCTTCTTTTAACCCTTTTGTCAATGACATTAAGTGCTGAAAGGCTTCTATTAGGTCCTTTTACCCATTAGCCCTAGCTTATTTTTTTGTTGGGTCGAGTGTTAATTTTGCAGATGGTTTTGACTTTGATCTTAGGAGAGATTTAGTAATGGAACTTGGAGCTTATTTTAGATCACCAGGCCTTTGTGCTGTAATGAGGATGAAAGGACCACTTTAAGGAAATTTGATTAAAATATATGGCGGAGACTGTAGAGGGGGAGGTAATGGTATTTAATACAACGATTGACTTTACGTAAGGTTAATTTGATGCCTAATGCTGTATGTATTTGTTACAGAGTAAAAATGGAGTGTACGTTATGACATTACTCTACATGTAGCCATTGAAAAGTTTTTACTTAAATGCTTAAGTATAAACTTACTTTAAATATAAAGAACGTTTAACGTTAAAGTAAGTTGGGAAAGATTTAGTAATGGAACTTGGAGCTTATTTTAGATCACCAGGCCTTTGTGCTGTAATGAGGATGAAAGGACCACTTTAAGGAAATTTGATTAAAATATATGGCGGGGGCTGTAGCAGAGGATTTAATGGTACTTAATACAAGGATTGACTTTAAGTAAGGTTAATTTGATTTCTAATTCTAAATCGTGTATATTTAGTACAAGGCTAAAAATTAAGTGTACGTTAATGCATTATTCTACCTGTAATTGTAAACATATAAAAGTTTTTACTAGAATGCTTATGTATGTCAACAGTTTAGATATCAAATTGTATTTAATACAGAAATGGTTTTTGAGATCGATAAAGTTTGATTTTCAACGTATTTTAAACCTTGCCAAATATAGAATTACGTTATGGTATTACTTGCTTTTTGGCTTTTTTTTATGGAAAACGAAGGATCTGCGCATTTTACTGCTTTTTATTTGATGAATTAGAATTTTTAGTGAAGGAAGGAACTCCCTTATTCCTATACTTGAAAAAAAAATATTTTTGAAAATAGAAAATGTAATAAATATGTATCTTACTTTTTGATATCATGGGTAATATACTGTTGTCTATACCGTTTTTTGGACACCCTAGCAATGCAATTTTTTGGTAGTAAGCTGATGACAAATTTAGCAATTAAAAAAGAATTATATTTTTTTTAGTGTGCCTCATAAATTTAGGAGTATCATTTTAATAAAATGATGCGCACAATACAAAATTTGGATTGGTTTCTTTTAAAAATTATACTTATAAAATTTTTACGCGAAATCCAACTTAATCATAAATCTTCCTCAATAGTAACGGATTATAAAAATGAAAAGATGAAAATCTTAAGCTAATAGTGATGTCAGCAAAACATCTATTGCAGTGTTAAAATTTGTTTTGTTTGGTTTTGATTTCCTAAATCTGAAAAATGGTTCAACCCCCAAAAAAATAAATTAGTGAAACGTTTTACCACACAGCCGTTGCAACTACTAGGACCCTTTTTTTGGTGAAACCTATTACAAAAATTAAAACCGTGTAACACACCACTCACCCGTGTGTATGTAGGTATGCTTCTTCATATCCGACTTCTGGTGGAACCTTTTACCACAGTACTGGCAGGGATAGGGTCTCGTGTCCGAATGTATGAGGAGGTGCGTCGACAGTGTCGAGGACCGCTTGAAGGTCTTGCCGCACTGTTTGCACTCGAAAGTGCGTTCGGCCGTGTGGACTGCTCGGTGCTGGGACAGGGATACCTGAAGAAATGGTCGTTTAATGAATCCTTTTCAGAAAAAAAAATAAAAGCTATACACTCTGTGCCACCCTAACTTGGGTAAAAACAAGGAGTAAAAAAGCAGGGGGGAAAGCGCGGTTGGTCCGTTAGTTGGAAACTTTTGTAAGGTAATATTTACATGCAAAATGATCTGAATGCTATTTAACCGAAATGCACTTTTCATTCTGATAAAATCGCCAAATTTTCTCAAATAATATTCAAAACTGTTAGACTTTAAACGAAATTAATATTTTAAAAATGTTTTCTGGAAGGTTTCGCAAATAATGTATGGAACTCATCACATGCGCGGAAGGATCTTCTGCATAGCATATTTCTGTTTCCCTACTTAGGTTGGCAAGGAGTGTAGGGGTGTGTAGTGATACACAACTTTTAATTAATTTTCAATAAATTATTTCAATAAAAGGTAATTATATAGCCTATAAAGACATTTCAATAATTTTAAAACCTAAATAGTCCTGGAACAGCTACCCTTTGCGCATGCGGGATTATTTTTTTTTTGAAAATCTTATTATGACATCCGCCAGGTATTGGGAACTTGTGTACCGAATTTAAAGTCTTTTGTAAAAAAATCGAGCATGCGCAAATGGTTGCAGCCATAGGAGTCTTTTGGATTTTAACTAAACTCTTCGGCGCAACAGCCCTTTGCAGGGCCAAGGCCTGCCGTGCGCATTCCAGCTTTCGTGACCTATGACTCTGGGGTGCTAAGCATATGTCCCTGTAAAGTGGTTAACCTCACGCGGATCTCCCAGTGTTTAATTCCCAAGATGCTTGGTACCCATTTCATCGACCCACTCAAGGGATGAAACGATGGGTCAATCTCCCCCAATCCGGGATCTTTTGGATTGAACGGTATTGAAATTAAATTATAGGGTACACTCTTAAAACAAAAGAGTGAAATCCACTCCAGTTGGAGAAGTGCATTTTCGACACCGTAAAGTCATGCATATTTACTCAGACTGAGTTAAAATCACTCGTTTGGAGTGATCCTGTCGGAGGTTTAACACACAAAGGATCCACTCCAAAAGGAGAAGTGCATTTTCCAATCTGGAGGAGTGAAATCCACTCAGACTGAGTTAAATTAGGAGTGTTTGTTTTAAGAGTGTATATAATTACCTTTATTGTTTTGATTTATTAAATGGTTATTGAGAGTCGCGTAGTGTTACTCCGTCACTTATAAATAGTATACTTTTTCGTCTGTACTGTTAACAAAAATCAAGGGTTAGGGCGTGTAACAGTCCTCACCTCGTGTCCGAATGTCTTGGAGCAGAGTTCGCAGGCGAAAGGTCTTCGGCCCGAGTGGGACCTCCTCGAGTGCACCTCCAGACCGTGGGGCGTGGAGAACATCTTGTCGCACTTGACGCACGAGTACACGTCGCTGTGGGACGAGGGGCCCTTGGGGGAGTGCCCATTTGGGGGCAGCAGA
Organism: Hylyphantes graminicola; assembly: GCA_023701765.1. NCBI lineage: Eukaryota > Metazoa > Arthropoda > Arachnida > Araneae > Linyphiidae > Hylyphantes > Hylyphantes graminicola. The sequence continues at coordinate 16,196,379 of CM043121.1, read as the reverse complement.
CCGTCTGAAAGAGTAGTTTGTGTGTATTAGGATTTGGGATGCTTTATTACTTTCTAAATATATTAAAGGAGACGGTGGCTTAGTGGAAGTGCTTCGGGCCCAGTGGCTAAAGGCCCAGTGGCTTAGTGGTAGTGCTTCGCATTGCCCCACCACAGGTCCGGGGGATCTAATCTTGGATCGGGCGAGGTTGACCCATCCTTTCATCCCTTGAGTGGGTCGATAAAATGGGTACCAAACATGCTTGAGAACTAAACACTGGGGGTTTTGTGTGAGGCTGACCATCTTACCAGGACATATGTCTAGCACATTTAGTCACGAAGATGAAATGGGCACGGTAGGCCTTGGTTCAGAAAAGGGCTGTTGGGCAGAGGAGTTTAGTTTTTTTTTTAAAATATATTAAAGGCTCAAAATAGCATATTATTATATTTATGTCGCACCTGAAAATTTTACTTATTTTCTGAGATTTAAAGTTCAAACAGCTCTGTCGAGGCTGAGTATGTATGAAAAATAGTTATGTGTGTGAATAACATTTAATATTTTGAAATAAAAAAAAAAGAAGTTAGTTGATTTGATTGGCATTTTAATTGATGGATTTAATTTGGTTTTTACTTCTTTTAATAGTTAATTTTAAAGGCATTTTGCATTAAAAACAATTTTAAAATAATGTTTTAACGACAAATAAGTGATAAGGCCTTTTATTGTTGCATGTATAGCATTTTTTTTTTATTTTTAGAGTTTAAGGCGTGTCCCTAGTAACTATGAAACATAATTTTTTAAAGACAATTGTTTTGAAAAACACACTTTTTAACATATATTTGTATGAAAAATTTTATTAGACTAAGAATGTGGTTGTAGAATTTTGCTTGGGTCTTAACAGGATAATAAATAAAAAGGGAAAAAAAAAGAAATTCATCATAAAGTGCATTTTACATTCCAACTATTTTATTACCGTAACATATTATTATCAATTAAACAAATAGCTTTAAAATGGGTGATGCCAATAATTAAAATTAAATCTAAATTCAATGCATAAAGGGTTCAAATACTCATAAACGCCGTACCTTTGAAGTGTGAGTGCAGGGGCGGTTCCGAGTATGCCGAGCCCCCTAGACCCAGAAGGGGGAAGGAGACACAGGGGAAGGGGCGGAAGATGTCTGAGGGGGGAAAAGGAGGCAGCACGGCCCCGTTCGAGCTTGGTGGTGAGGAGGTAGATCTGGAAGAAAAGAGAGGATGTCAATTGGTTTTTAGTTTAAATTTTGTTTGTTGGATGTGATATTAATTTAGGTTTGAATTATCGTCGCACTAGAGCTACACGAGGGCTATTGGCGATGGGCGTCGTATTTTCGAACCACAGTCAAGTGACGAGCCACACCAGAAAAGGCACCCAACGCAACCATTAAGGGCGACATCGCGTACGCAGCGTTAGGATTTTGAAATATATTTAGCGTGCACTCCCTTACACGGGGTATTATTCGTCGGACATTTTTGGCTGCACGGGCAGTTTATAGGTGGGCAGTTATTTTAACGATGCCCGGACCCGAACCTGGGACCTTTCGCATGCTAGGCGAGTGCCTAACCGACTGGTCTCCCCAGCCCTTGTGATTTAGTGCGGTGTGATGAGAGATATATATTATGTATCTAAGCTGGAACAAGTTTGTATGCCCAGTATTAATAATTTTTTAATTTATTTGCTGATATTCTTTGTTATAACGTATAATACAGTACAATCCAGATTATCCGAAAGGTACGGGACTGGAGAAACTTTCGGTTAATCGAGATTCCAATGGAATTTTCGGATAATCGAGATTCCAATGGGATTTTCGGATAATCGAGATTCCAATGGAATTTTCGGATAATCGGGAATCATCCACTTCACCCCCAGAAAAACGCTGTGAGAAATTTTGACGTTCTAGAGTGTTCGCCTCGTTACAAAAAACGTAGATCTGACAATTAGATACATAGAAGTGCAAAATGAAGTACTTCAGACGTTCTCTTGTTTAAAAGAAGGTGGGACAGGGCTGCTTTAAAACAAACTAAAATTCAGCAGTAAAAAAGATTATTGCATATTTTGATAAATAAATCCAACTTGGTCAGTACGCATTTATTTTTATGTATTTCTTTATTTATGCGTTAAGTTCATATTTTAGCACAAAAAAATTCTAAGCCGTTCGGTTAAGCCGAATTTCGGATAACCGGGATACGAATAACCGTTATTCTACTGTAATGAATATAGGCTTAAATCACCGTATAGTTGGGCAGAAGGTGATGGTCATTTTGATTTTTTAGTATGTACAAATTTTTTTTAAATATCTATTATCTAAATTGAAATAATTTAGAGTGTATAATTTCAATATTTTATTTGTTGATAATAATTATCTCAACTAAATGCGATGCAAATAACTTCAAGTTATTGATTTATTCAGGTTTATCCATCTCGAAAATCTCCATTAATAAATGACTAAATGATAATTATTGATGTTAGTCTTCATAAAATTCGATTAGCCTCTTCAGATAGAGGTACACAACTTGGACTTTGGCGAAATTCAGTTTACAACTTCAACAAAACGTTTTCTTCCTGCATACACATTTAAAAAAATGAAATTGCATGATTTTACCCAATTTTAAAATTTGAAGTATGACGGAGTAATTTAATCATTTGCAACCAAAATATAATTAAAATTAAAAGAAGAAATCAGTTAAAAATCAGATTTTAATCTCCTGAAGCGAAAATAAATGTACACTTAAGTTAATTTGTTACGTCATCCTACTATAAACGAGAATCATTCAATAAGGAGTAAACTTATATTCCTTATCGATTGATTCTCGTTTATAGTAAGATGATGTAACACGTAGGTCTAGCACGATTTCGGAGGTTTTGCCAAAAAAGTGCATTTACAGTAGAACTAAAATTATCCGAAGTATTTGGACGTAACCACATTAGGATAATCAGAAATTTCGATAATTGGTGTTAATCGGAAAAAAAGTATATTCAATCAATTACTTAATGTATTGTTGAGCTGTGAGATGATGTTATTCTAGTTTCGGTCGTCAATAACCAAACCAATACCAAAGTGTAAGGTAAGGTGCTGTTTTGAAAGTTTGATTTACAGCTTTTTTATTAGATTTTGTTATTCAACTTACGTTTGAATCTTGGTTTCACAAACTTTTATATGCGACGTATAAACTTTTACAGGGTGGTTATAAAATAACGCTCGCTATTCGGAGAGGTCAGTAGCTTGAATAAATAATCCAAATGCAACAAACTTTGAGACACTTACTATTCAAGAAGAAGGGGGGGGGGGAAGAGAATGGAATCATAAAAAAAACAAACTCGTCTCTTGACTAGGGTTCTAAATTACGAGGCGTAATTGGCTGTGTTGGCCGTAAATGACCATAATTGGCTACGCCTCGCAATTTAGAACACTGGTCAAGAGATGAGTTTGTTTTTATGATTATTCTTTTTTGTGATTCTTTTTTATGATTCTATGTTTTTTATGACGTACTCCATTATTTTTGATACATTTGGATTATTCAATCAAGCTACAGACCACTCCGAATAGCGAGCGTTATTTTATAACCACCCTGTACATTCGGCCTATTTGTTACTATTTGCCTCAAAATAAAAAAAAAATACAGGGTAATACATCCAACAAAGATAAACAGTAAGAGATGGCCAGGTGATTTTTTTTTTTTTTTTTTTTTTTTTTTTTGAAATTCGGATAATCAGCAGCACTTCTGATAAATGGAGTTTTACAGTAATTGGGGTATTTACCTGTGCAAGATGCTGTTTGCTGACGTAGAGGTTGGGGGGTGGTGCAGGAGAGAGGGGAAGAAGAGGGGGTGGGCCCGGAAGTCGGCTCCGGGCCAGAGACCTAGTCCGGCAAGGGACCGGAAGTCGGGACCGGAGACCAGGTCCTTCGGTAGCAGTCGCATGGACTCGGACTGCTGAGAGGGGAGTCCGGATTCAGATTTGGATCCTGCGAAAAGATAATAGGTTGAGTTGATTGGAGTTTACTAGAGCTACGCGAGGGCAGTTGGAGACGAAGTTATCCTTTAATACGCCTCAATTTGAAAAATCTACAAAAAAGAGGCTACAATCAATACCACCTAGATTAGAAGGCCGAAGAACTAAGCAAGACGACGTCACACTAGTAGACTAATTTCGATTTGTTGACCAATAACGTCGTATCGTAAGATGACGTCGCATCTTGATTCATCTTATCTTAAAAACTTATTCAAATACAAGAAATAGTCACGAACGATCATTGGTCAAAACCACAGACTCGGTCCACTAATATGACGTCAAGCATTTAGTTATCCGGCCTTCTAATTTAGGTGGTATTGCTACAATGGACCAGTCGGAAATTATTAATTTTCCCCCATTTTAACAATTAACGGAAAAAAAGGTGTAATATAACGTTTCTAAGTTAGTAGTCCTTTTCTTCCAAACCTTTCGTGAAGTTCCCATGAAGAGTTGAGTTGGGATGGATTAAAGTTGCACTTGAGCTACACGAGGGCTATTGGCGACGGGCGACATAATTTAGAACCACAGTCAAGTGACGAGCCGACTCCTGAGTAAACAACCGACGCCACATTTAAGAGAGACCTCATGCGCAGCGACGGGAATTTGGAGCAATTAAAACAATAAATGAATGGAATTTTTAAACCACATTTAACTCCATTAACTAATTAAAAAAATCAAAATAGCTAAAACAAAAATCCCATATCCACAAACCCCAAAAACAAAAGTTAAACCAAAGTTTAGCCATCAAAATCTCTCAAAAACCCAACAACCTTCGCAATAGCTTTCTAAAAAGACCATCCCATCACCTAACACTTCATACCATTTAAACTCCCCCCTCCCCCTATATATAAAACCCCCTTTTAACCTCCCATACAATTTTCAAGCTCTTTTGAGCCCGCGACAGATTTTTTACACCCACTTTAAAATACACACTTCATGCCATTGAAACCTTACACCCTTACAAAAGGCCCAATCCCCCTTCCATTCAGTGAACAGTATTCACAGGTGAACTGGCAGGGTTGCCAAACTCAATTATTGAATTTAGTCACCGAATCTGTGTATCGTTTCTGCGGCCTGGTCCCAAGGGGGGAAGGGGGGGGGGGATTGGGGTTATAAATCCCTTAGTGGGCCGCGGCAATTGGATTACGATGCTCATGTGAAGGTTCTGCTATCGACACTTTGGGTTGGGGGTATACCGACCCGCGTATGGTGTTTTCGGTTAAGTTTTGTGGATTATTTGGCTCTTGGACGAATCTCTTTGGCTTTTTAGATGGTTTTTCTAAGGAAATCGACACAAATATTTGACGCAAATAGACACAAATTGACAAAATAGACACAAATCCAATTTTTAAGTTAACTTTTTTTTTCCAACGGATCTGCTTTTTTGGCTGGAAAGCCTTTCCAAACTCGGCATATTCCAAACGCTGAGAGACATTGTTTTTGTTGTACCAACTAGGCGACCCTGTTGTACCAACTACCGATTCTGACACTCAGATTGCAATGAATATCTCCAGCTCTCTGTTGTATTTAAAGTATGCTGAGATTTAATTTTGCTATGAGAGCCCAAACGGATAATCAAGGGATTTTTTTACATCCCATATAGTCATATGAAATGCATTTTTCCCATTCAGAAAATCCTAAACAAGAGCAAAAACCTACCAAACTTTTTTTTATTCAACCGAAGGTTTGTTGATTCAATTATTGAAACAACACAAATTTTTGACAAAAACCTACTAAGCATTTTTTATTCAACAAAGGTTGATTCAATTGTAGAAACAACAAAAAAATTTGACAAAAAACTACTAAACTTTTGTTGATTCAACAGTAGGTTTGATGATTCAATTGATGAAACGATAAAATTTTTTGACAAAAATCTACTAAACTTTTGTTGATTCAACAGTAGGTTTGTTGATTCCAATTGTTGAAACGACACAAATTTTTAACAAAAACCTACTAAACTTTTGTTGATTCAACAGTAGGTTTGTTGATTCAATTGTTGAAACAACAAAAAATTTTGACAAAAAACTACTAAACTTTTGTTGATTTAACAGTAGGTTTGTTGATTCATTAGAAGGTTTGTTGATTCAATTGTTGAAACGACAAAAATTTTTGACAAAAACCTACTAAACTTTTTTTGATTCCACAGTAGGTTTGTGTTGATTCAATTGTTGAAACAACAAAATATTTTGACAAAAACCTATCATGAATTTTGTCAGCGATAAATTGTTGTTCATAAGATAAGTTCATAACTGTAACCGCATCAAGTTGGATGAATTTATGTAAATTTTTTTTTAGTTCTACTTGTATATATACGTGTTCTTATCTTATCAATAAATCTGTTCGTTCTTGTCAACCCAATGCTTTCTGCTTGTCCTTCTTTCATTCAGTGGCTAAATGCTGCACAATCTTGTTAAATTTAGTGACAAGAGGTTATGGGCCCAGCCCAGCCTCTGAATGCGTTTAATAGTAATTTAAAATTAATAAGTTTAAAATAAAAAATAAGATGGACGAGTACGAATCTGAAAGTGGTCTTGGGAGGTTTGCTGTCCCGAAATTCAATGGGAGTGACTACCGGCGGTGGTCGGCCAAGATGCGGGCAGCTCTGATGGGAATTGGAGCCTGGCGGATTATCACAGGTGATGTGAAAGACCCGGGAGCGTCAGCTTTGCCGAAGGAACTGCAGTCTTTCCAGCGCGTCAACGAAAAGGGATTTGCCCTTATCTACACCTGCCTAGAGGAGCGGTACCAAATGCTTCTGGATGACGTGACATGCTGTAGTGCTGCATGGAAACTATTAAAAGATAACTTCGACATGGACAGCCGCTCCAGGCTGGTTCGAGAACTGGACGAGTTCTTCAGCATAAAGTTTGAACCCGGAGAAGAAACTATAGGTATGTTTATCAATCGAGTAAAACAAGCTGCAACTCGGTGTAATGAGAGTAATCACAAGATTGATGAACTCTATATTAGTTGCCAACTAATCCAAAAATTGCCGGATGAATTTAATGGTGTAGTTCAAAAGTTATACACTGTTGATGATAAAGATTTTACTGTTGAAAAGATTTCCGAAGCTTTACTATTAGAGAATAGCCGTTTAACTTTAACAGAATATGATTGTAATAAAGAATCACTTAAAACTAGTAATGTGTTATTAACTAAACGCGGAAAATATTCTAATAGTAATATATATAAGTATAATACTGGAAATTCTAATAAAGGTAAAATTGGACCATGTTGGTCGTGTAACGAATTTGGTCACTTAAAATATGACTGTACTAAACGTAATAACAAACCTAAGACTTCTAATATGAATAGTAATAAAATAAATCCAAAGTATTGTAATTCTAATATTACAGAAGCGCATTTAGAAGTTAAGGACTCGACTGTTGAATTCAAATATGAATCTGCTTTGACTAGTAATTTAGAATCAAAATTCATTTTTACACTTGATACGGGAGCAACGAACCATTTCACTAATGATTGTACCCGTTTATTAAATTATAAACCTATTGAAAATGGTAATTTGTCTGTTGCTACTCGCAATGGGTGTGCTCCCATAAAAGGTGTTGGTAATATGAAATTTTTGGTAAATTGTGATGGTGTGTTAAATATTGTAAACTTTGGTAATGTTTTGTACGCACCAGATTTAAGGCGTAATTTATTTTCTGGAATACGTTTGGATAAAAATGGTTATACAACAGTTTGCGGTAATAGTAAAGCAACTGTTTTCTCGCCAGATAACTCAAAATTGATTGTGTTTAATCTTGTTGATCAATTTTATGAACTGTGTCCAATTTGGGAGAGTGACCCTGAAAAAGGTCAACTAGGTAGTAATGAAAGTGCGAATTTAATATCTGATTTGGAAATTAAAACTTGGCATCGTAGACTTGCACACTGCAATTATCAAAAGATGTCGGGGATGTCGAAGAATGGGGCCGTTAGAGATTTGCCCTGCATTCCGAATTGTAAAATAACTTGCGAGACTTGTCATCAAGCAAAGTCTAAACGCGCTTCCTTTCCCGAATTGGATCACACAGTTGTACAAAATGTGCTAGAGCGTGTTCATACCGACGTTTGGGGGGAAGCGCCTGTTAAAACTAGTAGTGGATTTAAATATTTTGTGTCTATGATTGACGAATATTCAGGTAGGGTTTGGATATATCCCTTAAAAAGTAAATCTGAAGTATTTGAAAAATTTAAAATATTTCTGGCTATGGTTGAAAAACAAACCGAGAAAAAGTTAAAGTGTGTAAGGTCAGATAATGGGTTAGAGTATGTTAATGAAAAACTTGGTAATCATCTGGAAAACCTTGGAATTAAACACGAAAGAACTGTAATTTACACCCCAGAAATGGGAGGCATTGCCGAGCGTTTTAAGGGGGTCTGGCACCTCCATAGAAGCCCATGTTAAATTGTCCAACTTTGGGGGCATCTCAAGAATTAACTAATTAATATATCCATTTCAAATTTTCATAGTTTCATCTATAGACATTTTTAAGTATTTTAACACAAGATTATTTTGAAAAACTAAAACTAGATTAAATATGAATTTTTTTTAAATATCGTTGAAGAATGTCAATATTTTTAACCTAGAAGATTTTTTTTAAAAAAAAGTAAAAACTTTACAGACTATTCCCTGCGTTAAAATGTTTAAATATACTTGTGAATTACACATAAAAAAATTCAAGTATTTAAATGAATAACATTTTTAGTTATGTGCCCCCAAACATTCACATGATTAAAAAATTGTAAAACCGAGAAAATCCAATTTAAAGTTTTTATTGTTAACTCATTTCCTTACGAAGGATTTTTGCTTCCTCGTAATATTTGATTGGAATAACATTATCGGATCCTTAGTCGTTCGGCCGATCTGGGCAGTTTCACTAAAGAAAGGGTAAAATAAAATTGCCTTTAATGTCAAAAATATTTTTCCAATCGTCTTAAAACTTTGTGACATTATTAATAAAGGTTAATATAGTATTTTAATCCACTAATTTTTTTTTTAATTTTTTCAATGATTTTGGGGTGCCAGACCCCCTTAACGGATACGCGTTTGATGCGGTCCGATCTTTACTGATCGAATCTAAGTTGGATAAGAAATTTTGGCTAGAAGCTTTGTTTACTTATGTTCACATCAGGAATCGTTGTCCTGTTGGTACGAAAAATGAAAGCCCTTTAGAGCTTTGGTATGGATCGAAACCCAGTGTAAAACATCTAAAAGTTTTCGGATGTTTGGCCTTTTCTCATATCCCAAAGCAAAAACGTAATAAACTTTCCCCAAGATCAGAACCAGGCGTCATGATTGGTTATGCATATAAAACTCGTGGATATCGAATTTATATTCCGGCCACGGGAAAAGTTATTGAAACCGTGCATGTAAAATTTGACGAAAGTAAAATTGGTATTGAATTCATTAAGAACTTGAGGGAAAAGGGGGATAATTTTGATAGTCAAGCAAATAACCGATCCGAAAGTAAAGCTCTAAAGCGACTTAAAACTAGGTCAGTTAACAAAAGTGTCGTCAAAATAATCAGTAATACTGATGAGGAAACTAGTGAAGACGAGTTTGAGCTACTAGAACCTAAATGTAAAGATTATACTTCTGAATTAGAATCGGACACTAAAAATTGGGAAAGAGTGAAAACTAGACGTGGTGATATTTACTACTTGCCGAAAATTCGGGATAAAAGTATCCGGTTAAGAAATATCAATGACGTTTCTAAGTATTGTTCGGATAACAATATTAAATTTAATCCTGAAGATTTTGATTTCGAAGTTAAAAACGCAAATTATACTGCATGTAGTGAAACCACATCTACCGATTCTGATCCAGAGGTAAATCTAGTTGAAATTAAGATTCCTAACTCTTTTGAGGAGTCATTGGCATCACCCGAGAGACACGAGTGGGTTAAAGCAATGAAAACTGAATTAAATACATTAAAAAGTAGAGACTCTTTTGATTTAGTACCCAAACCAGTTGATGTAAAAGTACTGGGTAACAAGTGGGTATATACTATTAAAAAGGATTCTGAGGGAATCCCGTTGTCTCATTTACTTTAGTAAGAGTGTTTATGCTATTATTGGTTGTATTGAAAGGGTGGATATCCCGTCATTTGGATATCAAAAATGCATATCTGTATGGTAAGTTATCTAGTCCAGTTTATCTGGAACAACCAAAAGATTTTGTATCTAAAAAGCATGATAGTTGTGTATTGAAATTAAAACGAGCTTTGTATGGACTACATCAATCGGGAAAAGAGTGGTACAAGGAACTTGATCGAACTTTTATGAAACTTGGTTTCCAGAAATTGTTAAACTGTAATTGTGTTTACATGTTAGATTCTTCTGCAATCGTCTTTATTTACGTAGATGATCTGGCTTTGTTTGTAAAGGATCAGGTAATATTGAATAAAGTTTGTAAGTTAATTGGTAGTAAATTTGAGTTTAAAGACCTTGGAGTTTTATCATGTTTTCTAGGTGTTCAATTTGAGTACTTCAATGGTCAAATACTAATGCATCAAACCAATTATGTAAATAAAATGAAAGAAATTTATTCAAGTGTTCCTATGTGTCATCGAAGAGTGCCGATGATTCCAGGTATTGTTGTAGAAAATGTTAAGATTTCAGGTATGATTGTAAAGGACGTACCTTATCGTAACCTTGTTGGTTCACTTTTATTTCTAGCCCAAAGGTCTAGGCCTGATATTTTGTTTGCAGTTATATTACTATCTCAGTATTGCAGCAATCCTTCAGAAATGCATTGGCGATTATTATGCCAAGTTCTTCAGTATGTTTTCTGTACAAGTAATTATTGTATCAATTTGAGTAAGTGTGCTAATACTGATTTGGTTGCTTATACAGATGACAGCTGGGCATCAGACCGGGACGATAGGAAATCGTTCAGCGGTTATATTATTTTATTAGGAAGAGTACCAATTAGTTGGAAGTCTCAGAAACAAAAATGTGTGGCTCTTTCGACTATGGAGGCCGAATTTATAGCTCTTTCGGAAACTGTAAAGGAATTAATGTTGCTTTCTAAAAGTTTAAAAGCATGTAAAAAGTTTAAAATAAATTTTCCTTCACCCAAAATATTTTCTGATAGTCAAAGTGCCATACATTTTTCAAATAATTTAAATGAGAATCAACGAACTAAGCATATAGATGTACGATTTCATTTTGTTAAAAGTTTATTGTCTCAAGGAGAGTTTAATTTGTGTCATGTATCTGGAAAGACTAATGTTGCTGATATTCTCACTAAAGCACTTGAATTTTGCAAGTTTAATAAATATTGTAAAGACTTATTTTTTCAGAGACTTTAAATGATTATCTTATGATGGGGCCGTTTGTCAGCGATAAATTGTTGTTCATAAGATAAGTTCATAACTGTAACCGCATCAAGTTGGATGAATTTATGTAAATTTGTTTTTAGTTCTACTTGTATATATACGTGTTCTTATCTTATCAATAAATCTGTTCGTTCTTGTCAACCCAATGCTTTCTGCTTGTCCTTCTTTCATTCAGTGGCTAAATGCTGCACAATCTTGTTAAAGGCCCTCGCCAGATAAGACGGTGAAAAATGCCCCCATTCCAATCGGGCTAATTTTTTTTCTGAAAATACCTCATAGTATGGACAACTTCTCAGCCAAGTTTCAGCTCAAAAATATGACGCATTTTTGAGTAAAAAATTAAAAAAAATTCTTTTTAAATTGATAATTCCCTGAATATATTTGATAAATCCAAAAAACTACTCATGAGTTTTTTAGATATCATTGAGTAGTATTCTCAGAAAAATCCGCTTATAAATCTGATCGAGCGATCATTCTTAAAAATGCAATTTTATTTTTCAAAAAAAAATTTCATGCCAAAATCGTTTGGTCACAACTTAGGATTTTGTCTCTACATATTCCTCTATTATCAATCTATAATATATTTTTTTTTTCAGATTTTTAAAATTATTGGACGATAGTTTAAAAAAATAATTCTTAAAACCTGATTTTTTTGCTCTAAAATCCATAGATTTAGAAATAGCATGCCCACCGATTGCGCAATCCCGTACAACGCAATGATGCGTGATGAATCGACATTTCGTCGTTTTCGCAATGCATCACGGGATACTAATTCACAAAAATGGTTTTTCCGAAGAGTTACATACAATAAAAACTGCATTTTTAACTTGCTTCTTTTGTGAATATATACCTCATGCCTTACAGAAATTATCAATACGCATGCAGCTACAAAATTATGCTAGCGAAACTTGTAAAAAGTTTTAATTAGTTAATATTGAATATATATCTTTTATTAGTCGAATTATCTCATGGTGCCATCTGGTGGCGTATGGCATGCCATGTGCAAGAGCTTGCGAACTGCCTTATGGGATAATGGTTAACAAATGGCTTCACCTTTCCCCCTAGAGGCAGATCTGCTACTTTCTAAATCTATGCTAAATTCTTTAGTCCGAAAGAAATTCTCCCAGATTGAATTTCCCCGCCTTTGTTAGGAGTGCCATCTGCCGAGTAAGTAGTGCGAAAAGTCAGGTTTTAAGAATATTTTATTTTTTTTTAAACTATCGTCCAATAATTTTAAAAATCTGAAAAAAATATATATTATAGATTGATAATAGAGGAATATGTAGAGACAAAATCCTAAGTTGTGACCAAACGATTTTGGCATGAAATTTTTTTTTGAAAAATAAAAATGCATTTTTAAGAATGATCGCTCGATCAGATTTATGAGCGGATTTTTCTGAGAATACTACTCAATGATATCTAAAAACTCATGAGTAGTTTTTTGGATTTATCAAATATATTCAGGGAATAATCAATTTAAAAAGAAAAAAAACTTTAATTTTTTACTCAAAAATACGTCACATTTTTGAGCTGAAACTTGGCTGAGAAGTTGTCCATACTATGAGGTATTTTCAGAAAAAAAATTAGCCCGATTGGAATGGGGGCATTTTTCACCGTCTTATCTGGCGAGGGCCTTTAGTGACAAATTTTGTGATACATGAGAAATTCATAGATATTTCTATTTACAACAAAACTATTTTACAAAAACCTACTAAACTTGTTTTGATTCAACAAAAGAGTTATGTTAAATAAATTGTGGAAAAAAAAACAAATTAATTTGGGACTGACAAAAAAAAATTATTGACTATAAAATTTTGTTAAATTAATAAAGTGTGTTCTTTCATTAAAACACTTTCTTCTGTTTCTTCTTTCAACTCAGTCTACAAGTTTAACTATAGTTTCTTTACCCATCTATAATGATCTATAATCTATAATTATTGAAATATTCCATTGTAAAACATTCGATTCTCACCATTGGTCCCAAGATGCGTGGTGTCGTGGTGCTGTGGAGCCAGCAGATGCGGCGTCAGGAACGGGAACAGCGGGAAGCTGGACTCGAAGGTGGCGACGGACTTGAAGGCCGGCAGCCCGTACCAGAGGCCCGGATAACAGGCCCGGATGGGGGCCGTCCTCTCGTCCTCGTCCGACACTCGGGCTGGGGGGGAGGAGGGGGACGAAGGGGCGGCGAGGAACGGGGGCGGGCTGTCAGAACCTGGAGAAACGGGAAATTTTTATGTTTTGTTCATATACTTAGTAAAGAAAATTATTATTCATTCAAATTCATTGATTATTCATTATTCATTGGTTATTCATTATTCATTAATTATCCATTGATTAATCATTCATTATTCATTGATTATTCATCCATTATTCATTGATTATTCATCCACTATTCATTCATTATTCATTCAAATTCTTTGGAATTCATTAATTATTCATTCAAATTCATTTTTTATTTATTCAAATTCATTCGAATTCATTCATTATTCATTCAAATTCATTCATTATTAATTCGAATTCATTCATGATTCATTCGAATTCATTCATTATTTATTCAAATTCATCGAATTCATTCATTATTCATTCAAATTCATTCATTATTAATTCAAATTCATTCGAATTCATTCATGATTCATTAGAATTCATTCATTATTTATTCGAATTCATTCGAATTCATTCATTATTTATTCATATACACAGTAAATAAATTCATTTCATCAAGTTATATTATATTTTTTGTTACTTTTTGTACGCGGGTTTCACAATGTTAGTTGCACAAGACATGTTCAAGGCTGTACGCGAAATAATCACTACAGGCCTTGACCCTCTACGGTCCCTCATGCCACCAAGTTTAGAATAGTTTACATACAAAAAAAAATCTAAATCTAAAAAGATATTCGTGAAATTTCACGAATTTAAACAATTAATGACGACTTTTTGATTATGCCCCTTTAATTATGAATAATAACGTTAATTTTTTTTTTAATTTTATGTTACTTTTCCTAAATAAATGAACTAGAATAGGCTGTTGCTTTAATATTCGCGGAAGTTGTTATAGTACAGACAAACGAAAAACAAAAGATAAACGATATGTATCGAATGTCACATCTTTTTAACAAAAAAAGAAATTTCAAAATCAGACAGTTAAAAAGACTGATGGGTAGACAAAATTAAAAGCTTACAGACAGATGGGCAAAAAGTATACTAGTGTCTGATTCTAATGTCATACCATTCTAACCAAAATAAATTCTTCAAAAACCGATTGTCAGAAAGGGTAATTTTAAAGACGGTCTTGTAAAGGACAGGTGAACACACTGATGGAAAAGTGCACAGACAATCGCACAAGAATTAAAAAAAGTAAGTATCTGATGCCATACTTGTTAACAAATAAATATTTTTTAAACTTGGAAGGTTACAAAAAAGTTAGAAGTAAACAAGCAATGTAAGTCACCCACCATCAATCATTAACCTGGCCAGATTTATTTCAGCAATTAATTTTCTGATTACGAAATCCTCATTACACTTTCATAGATCATATTTTATTTACGTTGTTTTTGTTTAAAAAGCCTACACTTCTTGCCAACCTAATTTGGGTAAATAGAAATATGCTATGGAGAAGATCCTTCCGCGCATGTAAAGATTCCTATAAATTATTTGAGAATCCATCCAGAAACTATGTCAGACAAATCATCCAAACACTGTCAGACGACATTAATTTCGTTTAAGGTGTAACAGATTTGAATATTATTTGAGAAAATGTGGCAATTTTATCAGAATAAAAAGTGTATTTTGGTTAAATTGTATTCAGATAATTTTGTATGTAAATATTACCTTACAAGAGTTTCCAACTAACGGACCAAGCGTGCTTTTCCTTCTGCCTTTTTACTCATTGTTTTTACCCAAGTTAGGTAGGCACGGAGTGTATAAAAAATTAACAGAAACAATTTGCATAAGTTTTATTGCTAGATAGTTGAATAACAAACTAAACTGTACTGCGAAATGCAAAATGTCTGGTTACCCAACCAGCGGGAGATAAAACGTCTGCGCCTCAGATCCAAGTTTATCCAGTCATAGACTCCCTCAAAGTCTATAAATATTATAAATCCTGGAATGCCAAATCCCGAAATCTGTTCAAACGATCTCACTAAAACCATGAATCATATAAACAACCAGATAAACCTGCAACCCGCTTTCTTACTAAACATTTACATGCTGCCGTATCGCTTCCAAATTTACCCATTGTTGACTCAACCGCTTCCCCTCGGAATCCCCAAAAGAAAATAATATTCCGGTGGCAACAAGGAACTGTCAGACGATGATTAATTGAGGGAGCGCACACAACAGACGATACGGAGGAGGCTTCTTCTTGGAACGTGGAATGGAGATGGTGTAAGAATAGGAAAATATGGTTTTAATAAAAAGTGTGGACTTTTTATTAAAAGTATGCTGTGTATAGATACGAAGAACGTACTTTATTGAGACACAAATATGAAGGTTACTTGTATTTTATGGTGTAAGGTTACTCCATAAAATTGGTAAAACGTTACTTCATCCACTATTGTATGTACTTTTTAAAAGTGTGTTGCGTAGATACGTACTTCTTTGAGACACAAATGAAGAGTACACGGGAAGAACGTCTTGATGTCGTAGAAATCTTTCCTTGATAGCTTCTTTGGTAATGATGGCGAGAAATCGCCTAAACTCGTATAAAGAGCCGGTTACTCGCTTTGTTTATCTCGCGCGGCAACCCTGATTCACGCCAGAGATCAGTGGAACGAGCCACACGTTTGTACCACAAATGAAGAACCAAAAGAAAAACCGGTATCCGGTCGCCAATGTCCGCCAAGCAGACACAATTACGGAAAGACTCTAAAGAAATCAAGCGGTTCTTCCCGTGTACTCTTCAAATATATAGCTTATTCTTATTTTGTGGTGTAAGGTTACTCTATAAATTCGGTGTTAAGTTACTTCATTCAACTTGAGTTTGACGTGCTGCCACTGACTTTACGGAGTAGCGTTATATCAAATTTCAGTTGATTATTTTCTCTACTAAAATTAGGTTACTATTTCATAAAACTGGAGGCAATTAGGCCAGGTTTTGGTAGCATCGTTACAAATTGGGTGCAATATGTTTTTCTTAATTAAGTCATTTAATTGAGATTGGGCAAGAAACTTTGACACTTTAAAATGAGCTTTCTGCTCAATTTGTCAAAATAAACAAAATATCACAAATTGAGACCAAATTTCTGAACAATTTATGTAGGCCAAATTAAGTTAAATGAAAAACGAATGAAAAAACACTAAGATACAAAAAAAAAAGAGACCCAGAGGCTTAGTGGTAGTGGCATTGCCACGCCGCAGGTCCCGGGGATCGCCAAACAATACTGAGTAAAAATATTTGTAATAAATTCAATTGAAATTAAAACAGATGAAATCAATGCCATCGATTATCAGAAAATTGTAATTGATAAAAATAAAAATAAAAACAATTGAAAATATCAACCTATCAAAATATTTTTCATCAATGGGGTTCTTTCTCGCTTTATCTGGCAACAGCTCCGCGGTCTTGTTTTCATCTTTTTCGAATTACTTTTGTTTCGGCATTCGAAAGTGAGTTTTGAAAGTATATTTTAGTTCTTGCTTTTTCTTAATTACCAACTTCTTTGCTGTTTTTATCACCTATTAAAGAAGTTTTGCATAGAAAGAAAAATCGATTTACGCATTCTGATCATGAATTGAAACCGAAACCACTAATGAAATCGTACTATGGAAAGTAAACGAAACAACCAATAAAATCGCAGTACGGAGAGCGTGATATCATAAGAAATAATCCCATTATGAAACTGTTTTAATATCCAAATAATATATAAGTAAAAATTTTTAGAAATATTTTCAAAAAATCATCACAACTCTTTAGAAAAATCTCTACCCCATGTCTTTTTTACTCTACTTTCTCAAATACGATGTTTTTCCGGCTTTTCTGAAATAAAATTTGATTTCAAAGAAACTTTTCGAGCTTGACCCTCCCTGAGGCTTATCTCAGTTGTATACAGTAAATCTTCGAAATCTACGCTGGAGAGAACGCATAAAATTGGCGTGCTTTGTGATTCACGTTCTCAAAGGAGCCGAAAGATTCGCTGGAAAATTGAATTTTTGATAAACTTTGAGCTTTTTGCGAAATGGGTTTTTGGAAAGTAATAAGGAATGATTTTTTGTTGGTTTGTATTACGCATTCGAAAAATCATGG
The DNA here is from genome assembly GCA_023701765.1 of Hylyphantes graminicola. Taxonomy (NCBI): domain Eukaryota; kingdom Metazoa; phylum Arthropoda; class Arachnida; order Araneae; family Linyphiidae; genus Hylyphantes; species Hylyphantes graminicola. The sequence goes on along the minus strand of CM043121.1, from coordinate 16,178,762 downwards.
TTTGCGAAGAAATAAAAATGTAAGGATATTTTTTATTTTTATTATCATCTCTCTTTCTCAGTTTAAAATGTTTATTTTTGTGTTAGTGTAAGATTAGGATAAGAGGAAGTTATTGGAAGATTTTGAATACAATGGTAGTATTGTTTTTTTTTAAATATTTTACTGATTATACATGGTTGGTAAGGAATACAATTTTTTTTTAATAAATGAAGCTGAAGAATTAAATAATTAAACAAACAATGATTTTTTTTTTTGCAGGGGCTGGGAGCCTAGTCGGTTAGGCATTCCCCTTGAATGCGGAAGGTCCCGGGCATCGTCAAAATAACTGCCGATCTATAAAGGGCCCTTGCATCCAAAAATGTCCGACAAATAATACCCCGTGTAGAGGGAGTGCACGTTAAATATCCTTTAAAGTCCTAACGCTGCATACGATGTCGCTCTTATCGGTTGCGTTTTGTGCCTACTCAGGTGTCGGATCGTCACTTGCTTGTGGTTTTAAAATAAGACTCCCGTCGCCAATACACCTCGTGTAGCTCTAGTGCGACGATATACTAAACTGAACAACTATTTTTAGCTAATTTCCCTTCTTTTATAATTCGAAAAAGATTTTAAAAAAGCAAAGGTACAGACATCGTTTGTTTCTTTTTTACGTCCTTTTTTCCGAGTCTTTACACCCCCCACCCCTAACAGACGTACCTTTTGTACTCTTTATCAGTCAGTCTGTATGATGGTCCTTCCTCCATTATATCTGTCTAATGACAGCCTATTTTAAATTGAGTTCTAACGGTGCGATTTAAAATAAAATTTTTGTTTGTTAGAAAGGTATGGCATTTATAACTTTTTATCGTATTTCTGTTAAGGTATTAAGACCCATTTTATATTCGCTATTATCGTATTTTCGTTTATCCGCTCTGTTTGAACTTCAGTAAGTATTTAAGTAATATGCAAATTGGTTAGGCTGTTTCAAACGAACGGAAATATTCATTGTAAATTATTCTAATTCGTCTGAGGTGCGCCAAGTAGGCTTTCATGATAACGGCGCTTTACCCATGACAATAAAAATTCTTATACAAAAAATTGAATATCTGCGCTTGTCTCTAAGAATGCGAATTAGGAAACAATATGTTGTTGTTATCGTGTCCATGATTTGAAGAGGCGCCAAAAGCATTGATGATCAGAGTCGCCAGGACATGGGCCCGGAAACTATAAAGTATGTCCTGTGGTGGTGCGCCAAGTTTAAATAGAGAGGCAGCAATTGCTTAACAGTCAAACAAGTGATCTGGCGTAAGTTGGACTTCTGGGCTTATTTCTGCATAATGGGTAGGATCTTGTATTATCTTCAGAAATTTTCATGCTTTTGAAATGACCTGAACGAAGTCGGGCAAGAACTGATGAGAGGTTTCTAGGGCAATCTAGCTCAGGAATGGAGCTCAATATGTGAGGCCAACACTCTTAAAACAAAAGAGTGAAATCCACTCCAGTAGGAGAAGTGCATTTTCGACACCGGAAAGGAGTGAATATTAACTCAGGCTGAGTTAAAATCACTCGTTTGGAGTTATAATGTCGGAGGTTTAACACACAAAGGATCCACTTCAGTAGGAGAAGTGCATTTTTAACTCTGGAGGAGTGAAAATTAACTCAGACCGAGTTAAAATCGCTCGTTCTTTTTAAGAGATGAATATCACATTCTGAAGGGTGGGTTTTATGGGGGGGTTGGAGTATATAGAGAGAAATCGTTCTTTTAATGTAATATATGTTGCAATAAAGTACTTTTTTATTTAATTAAAGTTACCATAAAAAATTAAGAAAAATATAGAATCTTTTAATAAAAAAAAATCTGCAGCCCCTCCCCGTTTGCACAGGTGCGATCATCGGCGGCTATCGGATGGATAAAAATTTATCGCCTACAGAAGAGGCTTGTAAATCACAACAGATTGTGTTTCAGAAAGGACCTTTCAGTACACGTGATAACATGGAGATACGGCGTAGTGAGCGGAACAGTGACATGTGTCCCGTTGAGTTAGCATGGCAGAAAAGCCACTTTTCGGCTGACGGATGAGATGTAGGTTTTAAGTTGCTGCATAAAGACTAACAACTACGAACATGGACATTGTAAACGTGTCGAAATGAAATGATAGGAAGGGTGCGTTTTTGTAGTAAATAGGTATACAAACAAGGGGATTATTATGAGTTGTTGTCACTTAGAAATGTTGCAGCACGAAATATTTTAAATTGCGATATTGATCAACTCCATAGAATTTTCTTTATAGGGGTATAGGGTACTTACTTCTCTTCAAGCCCTGTGGCACATAAGGCCTTAAGCTTTTTAAATACGCCAACTCCTGCGATTTTGTGCAGCAGCTCTTGCTTCTGACCAGCTCGCCCATCCAGCCGGGTTCCTTTCGTCTTCTACCATTTTAATAGGGTATAGGGTAGATACATATTTATATTCCGGCTTGTGTGCTTGATGAGAGACCCGCTTATGAACCTTCGTCCAGTAAGACATACCCAGAAAGAATTTTTACTGTCACAGAGAAAGGAAAATACACCAAGGGAGAAGACGGAAATCGAGCTCGCACCCGTTACAGCACGTAGACTGCTAGCGTTATGGTCCAAACCACTCGACCATCCGGGCCCCGAATTTTCTTTAAGACTAAAAATTGATAATAAATGTATAAGTGAGGTTTATTAGGTTGATTAATGAGCGTTAATACCTCTCTCTTTACTACACGAGGGTAAATTAAAAAATGAACCATTGCTTAAAAGAGATTTAGAACGTCTGCAACGACCTGTGTCGAAAGCTACATTTGAACACAGAATTGTAGTTTCTTCGTTCTGCAAACCCCTGTTTTAATACTGAGATGACTAAATGACTTTGCAGTTCAATTTGAATGCTGATCCCGAAAATATGTTGGTAAAATATCACATTTATTTGATTTTTGTTTCGAAAAGTTGTTTTCGAAATTGTATTTATCGATTTAATATTCAGCAAAAGTAGAAAGTACATGGTTATTTTTTATGCAACTATAGTACTGGGCGAAGTTAAACTAAAAATATAACAAAGGAACTTCACATAATTTGATGAGCAATTTTAAACGAGAAACAAATTATATATCTCTAACTGAAAAAAAATTATTTTTGCATTTATTTCAAAATTGTTTATCAATATCATATTCTTTAAACATGCATGAAATACTGTACATAAATGTATTTTTGTACACTCACTGTCTAAAAAGTACATTTCAAGCATAATTACTAGATTAATATTACTTATAATGCAATATTCGAAAAGTATGGATTTTTAAACAAGTTTAATAAATTTAAGCTCAGTCGGTAGAGCACGAGACTCTCATTCTCGGGGTCGTGGGTTCGATCCCCAAGTTGGGTGATCGTTTTTTTAGTATTACTTTAAATATAACGAATCTTCTACCAATTACATACTCGTTTACTTATTCGCCCTAATTAATGAAAATGATTTTTAAAAACGATTTTGTTAAAACAACACTTTTTGCTACGGTTATCAATTTGAAAGATGTTTTACCAGATACTATAAAAAATAATTTCATATGCAACTAATGATTCGAAAACGTTAAATATTTTTTTATTGTTGTCTTCTACAAAATTTTAGTACACATGTATATGATGTGACCAACAGTATAGAAAAAAGCTCAAAGATTGTGATTATTTGTGCTTTAAAGTTCCGCAGCTTATTATTAAAAGACGCAGCAAAATCATTTATCCAAGTCACAATTACATACATTTGAATCGTAAAATATAAAAAAGGGTCAAGTGACATTTTCAATATTCATGTTTTGATAGATTCATGTGGTAGAGATACTAGAGGATTGTTTTATTGAACAAAAATTAAGTTTCGCCTCTAAATAGTGAGAAAGGGCTATTTTCGGAACCAGAAATCTTTGTATATTTTTCAAAAAAAACACAAACAGATGGCAGTACTGCTTTCTGGTTTGATCTTCAATTTAATTTTGAGTTGACTTTTGAGAAGAGAAGATTGTCACTTGTTATTATCCCAACAACGATGATTATGTGAAAACTGCCAATTTATTTTTGAATAACAAAAGTTAGCCCTTAATTTTTCAAATTCGTTTACCGTGTATCTTTTCTGGACTATAGTATTCTTATGCCTTTAACTTTATTTATTTTGGATAAACTTAAGCATATAGTTCCTTTAAGTGTGATCCTTTTAGTGTGTTCCTTTTGTGTGTTCCTTGTGTGTGTTCCTACCAATCATCATTTATGGGTAAACAAAGAATTGGGGACGTATTTGTCATATTTCTATTCGATTCTTCTATTTTTAAACGTTTTGTAATGAATCATAAAAACAACAATACGACCAAATAATCAAAAAAAAAATTCTATAACCAATCCAATACAATTTTTACTTAAAGAAAATGTTCGTTAAGCCAAACATTTTTCGTATCTCCTGAAAACTAAAAAAATGCCATTTAATTTTTTTAAAACATTTAATGAATTATATTTGATAATTTTTTTTCAAGGAAAATTGCCTGCGTCAAACCCAACAAAATACATCATATCCACCTTATCCTCTTAGAAAGCTGTAAACTACAGGTCCTAGAAGATTTTTAGTGTATTGCAATTAATTTCATATCAACGTAAAAGAAAACCCGCAAAATTTAACAAAGCCGATCCAACATGACCTATTAGTCTTTATGTTAGATTGGCTTTGAAAAGAAGTGAAATGCTCTCTTAATAAAGGTACAATAAGTAAATAAATGATGTCAAACAAACAAGAAAAACAGGGTTGGAGCACTACATGACTTTCACACAGTTATAAGTCACACACTAAATCATGCATTTACAGGTAACCAGCGGGTGACCGAGCTCTGCTCGGAGAAAACAGGTATCGAAGCTAACTCGAAAGATTTAAATTTTCAATTGCGATTTATCAAAACAATACATGCCATAAGAAAAAAATTTCATTTCACTAACTTTGTTTAGTTTCTTAAAAATGCACAGCTATGATATAATGGGCAGTCTTGATTCGGAGAATGGCAGTTCGTTGAAAAGCAACGAAAATGTCGAAATGTGGTAAACATTCCATTTCATACTTCATTCAACTCCATAGGTATAGCAACCATACGTTACATTTTCAAGATCGCCAAAAATCGCCAATGAACAGAATATGTGAATATAATATCATCGTTGTGTGTACTAATTAGTTAAATAGTTTTGAAAAGTTGAGATTTTTATGGTAATGAACCTATTACTAACTTCTTTAACGATAATAAATTTCGCCTTTTTCATAAACTTTAAATTTAGTATAATACTAGCAAATTTATACCCGTACTTCGCACGGACTAAATAAATATCAAATCGATCCAAGTATGTGTACCATATAACCTGTTATAAAATCATAAACTTAAGTTATTCTCTTCCCACTCGTTATCAAGTAAAAAATCTCAATTCATTGCCCTAATATTCTAAAATCAAAAATACGCTGTAAAATGTACTCATAAATGTCATCACAATTCCCTCATAAATACATAAAACCTTTTAACTCTTTTGGCTCGTTTTGGTAAATAATTTGGCGAGAAAATAGATATAGCTACAAACACACACATTATACAGCTCTAACACAACGACCTTAGCATATCCAACCAGCTTATAAATTATTTTAAAAAACATTTTGCCCATTTAACGAGTTTTAATAAATAATTTGGCGAGATTGGCAACATATTTGGCGAAACAATAAAGACATAATACCCTTATATGCAGCTCTAGTGCGATGGCTTTATTAACCATCATAGTTCAGTAATAGCTTAACAAACATTTTGCTCATTTGGCGAGTTTTAATCAATGAATTGGCGAGATTGGCAACGTATTTGGCGAAAAAGTAAAGACATAAAACCCCAATATGCAGCTCGTGAGATGACCTTTATTAACCATCATTGTTCAGTAATAGCTTACAAACCATTTGTCCATTTGGCGAGTTTTTATTATAATTTGGCGGGATTGGCAACGTATTTGGCGAGAAAATAAAGACCTAACGGCAGCTCTAGAACTTATAGGTAAACTACACATTTATTGCCTGAACATGCATATTTGTAATCAACAGAACCATCATTGACGAAATCATCAACTAAACCGATAAAGAAATCCAGGAATCAAGACTTGTCGGAAATACGTCACTTGAAACATATCAATTATTTTCAAATAATGAATTTAGTTTCTGAAAGTTATGGCAACACAATAAAATAAACATTTTCAATTTTATTTATTTTCGTTGAAAGTTTTATTTAATTGTTTCTTCAGGATGGCATCAGGAAAGTAAAGAAATCGCCGGATTTGAGCCAAAGTGGTGTAGTTTTCCCAGAAAATTCGAATTTTCTCTAAAAATAGAACACTTTGAGCTCTGAAAGTTCTTATTTTGTAACTCAAGTAGGAACTACGCATGTGTGCCAAGTTACGAGTCAAACAAATGTCTAGTTTGTGAGTTTCGGAGAGACATACACACATACATACATACATACAAAACTTCATTTTTATTATTATAGATATTTTCGAATAAATGTTTACTTTTTTAAAAGTTTCATTCTATCAGACAAAATTTCTTGCAAATGATCGAATTTCAAAAGGCTTTTTTTCGTAAAACCTTTTATTTCCTTTCATAGAACAAAAAATTATGCACAACGTTCCAATTTTCTTGTGTTTAAATCTCTTATAGACTGCTCGAAAGTTATTATTTTAATTAATTTTATTATTTTTAATTTCTCTAGTAATTTTAATTTCTGTTTTCATAGCTGAAACTGAAATCATAACTGAAAAGTGAAAAATGGACATAAGTATTTTGGTCTCTCCATTAACATTTATAGATCGATGAAATCGCTGGAAGAATTGGAGCCAAGTAAAAGCGTCAAATTAGAAAGGAAGCCAAATAGTTGTCCTCTGAGCGGTTGCAACGGCCGCGTTTTCTTAACATTCAGTAGTACGTCCATTAATATACATCCATGTGTCTGAAGGGTAATGGCAACACAATTAAATAAACATTTTCAATTTTATTTATTTTCGTTGAAAGTTTTATTTAATTTTTTAGCAGATGGCATCAGGAATGTAGCCATTATGGCGAACTAATGAAGTTTGAAAATATCCTATCTGTAACTCCAAACTGCTTGACCGTAGCGCTTCAAAACCGGTGCCAATCGATTCGTCGTGGCCAAAAACCCCAGACCCCCAAGTTTACCGGAGTTTATTAATTCTAGGGCGATTTTCGACTTGGCACCAATTCCTCGTATTATAGTATAAGATATACTCCCTAAGGAAATTTCAATAACTTTAAAATAAGAACGGTTCGATGGAAGCTTAATGTTACGCATTTCTCAAAAACCGATTATAACGGCCTTCATGTAGTAGGAACTCGTGTACCAAAATTTGAAAGCCGTAGCTTAGCAGTAGTTCGAGCTGTAAAGTGGTTTCAGACAGACAGTCAGACAGAAGTATAAATGCTCAAAAACTTTTTTTTAGAATTAGCAACCTCCAAACTTGTAGAAAACACAAAATGTCCTTTTCGCATTTTCGCCTCGATTGCTTTACTTTCATTTCCATTAATTTCACGTATATTAATTGAAAGTAAACGACTAACTTTAGGAATTCGCTAATTATATGTGTTACTGAGAAGACATCTGATACATAAAAATATTTCTTACATGACTACGCATAAAATATATGTTTACTTTATCTAACCATAATCTTTTAAATACATTTGAACTAATAAAACGCTACTAATATCAATATTGACGAATATTTTAAACAAAAAGTAATCTTAACAAAGAAGGAGTTATGTCAAAGAACAGCGCTAGATTACCGTATCCGGGTTATGCGATAGAAAGGCATTTAATGCTTTACAACGGATTTAACTCGCAATCTCTTGAGTGATTTATTGTAATACCCATATTTAAATCGACATTCGTCAAAGTACTAAAGTTATATGACAGGAAATATTTTAAAGTTGTTTTTGAGATATTATCATACTAGTTGACTAAGTTTATTCTGCAATTGTATTAGGCAATGTGATAGAAAAGAACTTTAGGTGTGTGTGTGTGACGTTACACGTCTTTCAATTACAGTCCAATAAATCTATGCGTTTAAAAGAAATCATATAGTATACCTTCTAAAATAATTTCAATAGACTAAACTTAAAAGTTCTGTAGCAGCAACTATTTGTGCATGAATAATGTTTTTCGAGAATCTTCTTATGGCGTCCGACAGGTACTTGGAACTTGTGTATTAAATATATAAAATACGTAGCTTCTTTCGCTATTCAGTAATAATCTCTAAACCCCAAAAAGTTCTATGGAAGCTATCCTTTGCACAAGCGTGATTTGTTCGCAAAATTTACTGTTGATTAACTTAACTATCATCCGATAGATACTAAGAACAAGAACTAAGAACAAAATTATAAGTCTATATACTCCATGCCAACCTAACTTTGGTAAAAACCAAATAGTAAAAAGGCAGGGGGAAAATCGCGATTGGTCCTTTAGTTGGAAACACTTGTAACGAAATATTTACATACAAAATTATCTGTATACAATTTAAACAAAATACACTTTTCATTCTGATAAAATTGCAAAATTTTCACAAATAATATTCAAATCTGTTACACCCAAAAAGAAATTAATGTTTTAAACATGTTTTCTGGATGGATTTACAAATTATTTAAGGAACTCTTTACATCCGCGGAAGGATCTTCTCCTTAGCATATTTATATTTACCTAACTTAGGTTGGCAAGGAGTGCAGCTCGTTTACTTCTAACAGTTGATTGATTTTGGGCAAACAGACAGGCGGACGAACAGACAGAAAACCTCTTTTTTGGAATCAGAACCCTTCAAACGTGTTGCATGCACATATCCATTTCGGATTTTTGATCCCCTCTTACTACTTTAATTACTTTATATTTCATACTAGACAACAGAAAGTAAAAATAACACTGTTGTCTTATAAATGACTGTTGTAAATATTATTATTTACCCGTAAAGCTTGTGTCGTTCATTAAGCAAGTAAAATTTTATTATACAAAACTTCCATCTCAAAAAGGCTCGTCACGTTCGGTGATATCATGCGGTACTAAGCAATAATTTACCATAGTGCTTTGCGGAAAGTTTATAATTATTGTGGAATTATTAGATGAAATTTGATCTGATAGTATAGCCACATAACATAACCTCCTGAGACCGATCATTTATTTAAATTGATCTTATCTTATATTCATGTTACTACGGAATTAATTTTGAACTTTAAGGACTGAAATGGTTCTATGGAAGGGTTTTAAAGGGGGAATGGGCGCGTTTGAACGGGGTCTCCAAACTCAAGTGTCTCAATGTTAATCCAATGGAAAAAAATTATTTTCGCTGCCACATTTCTCCGGCTGTACTGAATATTTTTACAAGCGGATTTTTTATGTGATAAATGTAGCAGACTTACATCTCTCTATAATCCCACTTTTTAAAATTGCTTCGAATATTTTGTGTAAAACAATTAATTGAATATTAAAAAAAATATTCGTACTAATTTCAAAAAGTGGGATTGTCGGGACCTGTAAGTCAGCTACATTTATCACATAAAAAATCCGCTAGTAAAAATATTCAATACAGCCGGAGAAATGTGGCAGCGAAAATAGTTTTTTCCTCATTGGATTAACATTGAGGCACTTGAGTTTGGAGACCCCCGGGACAGCGCGTCCATTCCCCCTTAAGAATAGTACTTTTCATCATTTGTTTGTAGCTACCCAGCCAAAAAATTCTGCAAAATTGCTTCACAAAAAAACTTCAAAAAAACTTCACAAATTCTGAAGGGATTTGAAACACTTTGTCTGCAGAATTGCTTCAAGAAAACTGCATTTTTTTTTGAAGTTTTCGTAAAGCAGTTTTGTAGAATATTTTGGCCTTTTTTAAAGAAAACGTCGCGCCATCTAGCGAAATGTAATTAAAATAAAAATTATAAAGAAATAAATTATCGAACGAGGGGGCTGTTTTTCTGACCATTTTGGGAAGTAGGAGCGCGGGATTTGATCTGATGGGATTTGGGCTGCTGTCTAATGCTCTAACGACTGTGCTACGAAATCTTGTTATGAAGTTGGTTCTGTAAATATATGAGCAAACTATATTTTAGTTAGAAAATATTCTCGCTCGTCTGTTGCTTCAAAATAACTATTTTTTTTAAAGTGCCGAAATGACTTTAGAATGGCTGTAGAATTGCTGCAAAAAAACTTTACATACACCCGTGGTCAATTTTTACATTTATATTGCTTCAAAATAGCTGCAGTTTTCTTGAAGCAATTCTTCAGACTAAGTGTTTCAAATCCCTTCAGAATTTGTGAAGTTTTTTAAAAGTTTTTTTGTGAAGTTTTTTTTAAAGTTTTTTGTGAAGTTTTTTTAAAGTTTTTTTGTGAAGCAATTCTGAAGAATTTTGCAGTTGAGAAGTGCCGAAATGACTTCAGAATGGTTGCAAAATTTCTAAAAAGTTGTAGATACAACCGTGGCCAGACTTCACATTTCTATTGCTTCAAAATATCTGCAGTTTTTTTAAAGTGACTAAATGACTTCAGAATGGCTGTAGAATTGCTGCATAAAAACCCGCAGATATATCCATAGTCAGGCTTCACTTTTCTATTGCTTCAAAATAACTGCAGTTTATCTGAAGCATTAAAAATGACTTTAGATTTGCTGCACAATTGCTACAGAAAAACTGCATAATCCCCATTCGATCTACTTCAATTTTCTTTTGATTCAAAAAAACTGCAGTTTTCTTAAAGATGACTGCAAGATCAAAAATTTTTTGAAGCAATTCTACAGAATTTCTTGGCTGGGTATCAGTCATTTTTTGCATAAAAAATGGCGTAGAACGAGGGTTCAGCATGATTTAGATGGTCTTGGAAAGTTTATCCAACAGTTAACTTTAAAAAAAAGAATTTTGAAATTTCGCACTAAAATTTTTTAGAATACTATTGATTAAAATTATTTAAATTGCCTGTTAGGAGATTCATAGTAAAAAATTTGTAATTGGAAGTTTTACGACCTCGATAAACTATAAAAAAATTAAATGTTAATTAATAGAAAATAGTAAATTTTGTTTTTTCTAAGCAAGTTTCTAGCCAAACGTACTTTAAACGAGATATTTGCTTTAAAAATATGTTTATATAAAGAAAATATGTGTACGATATTTTTGGGTTTCAGATTATACACTTTTCTCATGAAATATATTACAACTAAAGATATTATAACAAGAAAAAACATAAGTCAAGATGTAAGTACGTTATTCAAGACATAGAGTTTTAGGGGTATTGCCTGACATTGGTCCTTGATTTAATGGATACCCATTTGATTATTAAAATAATTCTGTAAGCTAAAAAAAACCCCATTAAATCTTTCATTAGTGAGCCCTTACTATTACACTGAAATTTGAGAGGATGAAAATATTAGGGCAATAATAATGTTTTCCCATTTCAGTCTTTAAAAATTGTGAAAAATCTTTTGTCGGGAATGATCAAAGTTTATACTTTACTATATACTTGTACTAAATGTTACTCTTGTTTGTATAAATCAAATAATCAAGTGACTTTCACGGATATATTTATAATTTATATTAAAATTTTTCTTCTACAAAATAAGTTTAGTTTCATAGAAGACGTTATTTTCTAGATACACACACTGTAAAACGTTTGATAGAACGTTAGTCCCCAAAGCGGTAGCAGCAAGTGCTGCCTCAAGTAATACAGAGTAGCATTGCAGCATAAATCGGTGTAAAATTACACCACAGCATAGTAACCATATCACAAAAACGAAGTAAGGATACGCCGCTAGAGTACGGTAACATGGATTATATTTATTATATTAAAATCATTTATTTTTATCGTTAATCTTTGTTTTTGCATTTGTTGTTGTTTTAAGTTGTTCTTTGAAAATATTTAATTTCTATAAGATATTAAATTTTATAATTAGTTATTTCAAATTAATTAGAGTATGAACTATCCTAACAACCTGAAAGTAAACAAAAAATTAAGGTTTTATAAATCAATGCGAAACAAAAAAAAATGTATAATTATCAAATACTTATAGCTTTGACTCTGTTTTGGCTTATGGAAATAGTATTTTTCTGAAATTTATAAACTTTCTGTATTTATGAAAAATAACATACCATAACATTCGTGTCTTTTTACTTCTTCGGTGGCTTCGAAATGCTTAATGATGTCTCTAACTACATTCCTAATTTTATGATATGCCAGTGTCAATTAATAGTTCATGAAATTTAAATTCGATACAGTTTTGTATCTTTCTAGAACATATTTATTACATCATTTTTCGATGCTTTTATAATTATATTTAAAATGATACTTAATGTTTTTTAAATAAATTTACCATACTGTATAATAAGTTGTTTATATGCGTTGATTTATATCAACGCCTATGAATTTCATGAACCTCAATATTTAAATTCTGAAAATAAAAATAAAAACTATTTATTTAAATTAAAACTACTTATTAAACATAAGTTTTGAAGTTGGTTCTAAAACGTTTGCATTATTTTAATACAATGTGTTATTTAAATCTGCGAACAGATGCACATTAAATGAATATTTTATTTTCCTATATCTTTACATAAAAAAATAATTTAATAATAATTCAAGTAAAAATGCTTGGATTGAAATTTTTTTAGGACACAATTTGTTTTTACCAAATATGATCATATTTTTTTTATGAAGTAAGTTCTAAAATATTTGAAGTAATTAAATAAGTATTGTTCAACTTTGAGGGGAAAAAATACTAAGTCGCTTTATTAAGTAAGTTCAATTACCTAAAAAGGGAATACTTGTACTTCATTCAAACTTCAAACTAATTGTTATTTTTTTTAAAATATATTTTAGCGAATTATTTGCATGCAGAAAAGATACTAAGTTACGTGAACACGACCTTAATCAAAACCAACCTTTGTAAACTATTTATCGATGCTAAAAAGTATTCGAAACTTTTTAATTTCAATTACTAATATTTCTATATAATATAAAATTGTAATTGTCGGACGCTTGAAAGCACCGTGACTTAGCGGCTTCGGCCAATCAGAAACGTCAGAAACGCTGAAAGTACGCTTGTCATCGCATCGACCAATCAAATCGTTTTACACTTATGATGAATAATTTCTGTTTACTGGTGCGGCAACAGGGCACTCGAACTTTTTAAATGTTTTGAGACGTAATTCCATTTATTACATTCCAAAAGCGATAGAACGAAGGATTTACTGAGCTTTATAAAAATTGGCATTTTGAGTAAATAATGGTACAGCTATAATGTAATGGAATGCTTAGTGATTGCAGACTTTTAGTGAAATTGAAAACGTAATGAAGTTTTGCTATACTTATCGAGTTGTATGAAATATGAAGTGAAATTTTTAGCATATTTGAGCATTTTCGCTGTTTGGCAACGAAATTTAAAACTCCAAATCGAGACAGGCCGTTATGTCATAGATATTCCTAACTAAGAAAGAATAAAGTAAATTTAAATTTCACAAGTTACTGTTATTTTGCTTTGCATAATGTTGCATCGGCTGCTTAATGGATATTTCTAATGATGGAGAATATAAATTCATCCGCTCAACAGAATCTGCGAGGTCGTAGCAATAGTCAAAGAAATCGCCAACGTGAAAGAAATCGTAGAAGCTAAGCTAAATGAATATACTGATTAGTACAGATGAATTTAATTATGGGCATTTTATGTATTTATTAAAATGGAGTGTATTGAATGAAGGTCAGTAATTCTTGAAGTTTAATGAGCAGGAAGCATGTTTTATTTAATGCATATTGTATAGATGAGCATTCCTGCATTGGCAGTATCCTCATATTAGTCTTGCATGTTTGTTTGCGGGGCAAACAAAGAGAAATTGCGTAGCAATTCTCGGGGGTTGGCGAGCGGCAGCGAGCAGGTGGCTTTGCCCCATAGTGAAATATAAGGAAATCAAAGTTTGCGAACAGAGTTGAAAATTCGAAATGGAGATTTTGTTATTTCTACTCGTTTTTTTTTTCATAGGAAGGGGTGAAGGGGTTATTTGGTATAATAAGCTGGCCTATTAAAACAATATAATCTATATTCTGGGTATACTTTTTTGAGTTACTTTAATTTGCAATAAATCTACTTAAATTTTTTTTAAAAAAATGTTTTTTTGATTGTGTTGAATCTTTTTAGAAAAAGTTGGAAAATTTGCCACAGACCGTTTTTAGTTTTAAAGGTATTGCTGAAGAACGACAAGAGCTACGGAAGTCCAATTTCATGACCTAATAGATGTAATGATAAGTGTCCTAATAAAATGATTGCGAAAATGCAATGTTATAATTATTACAAATTATGAAATTTGGTTAAAAATTAAGTCAGTTTATCTTCGTCCCCATTCGTTTTCAGCGAAATCGATTAAGGTTTCGTTTAATTAACTACGCTTTATTACAGGTTTGTTGCACTTAATTATGAATAATCAACATTATTTTTCCTAATTCATTACAATGATTGCAAAAGAAAGCAGCATAGTATTAAAAACTGAGTCGAAATTTTCAATACATTTTTAAAAAACTAAATATCATAACTATTTTCACGAACTTTTTTTTTAATAGCATTTAATTGTAAAGCGTTTAAATAGAAAGTAATGGGAAAAAATGGCAATGGAGTACTTCACATACAATGGAGCATTTGCTTATAACGGTAGTTTATACAATTAAGATATTTTTATTAGCACTTCTCTAACGTGTTTTCTTTTGCATAAACATTTGAGTGTTACACACAAATTATAAATGGTACATTTTTGCTATTTTTTAATTTGTTATATTGTAATAATTAAAAATAAATTGTTTTTATTAAACTAAAAAACACACGCACTGAAAAAAAAAATTTAATTCCCCATCACAGTGTGATGGTAAAAGTTCTGCATATGCCTATTTTGTAATGGCAAAATGCTAGCTTTTCAGTTGATTTTAAAGCACTTAAAAATTTCATGGGCTAAAATGTACATAAAATTTAAATAAAATTGGAAAATGTATCTAAGATACCTTGTTTTTATTTAAAAATTCTCGTTTTGAATTAAATGAGAACAATACTTTAAAAAAAACTTTTAAGAATAGGAGATCCATTATTTACAAAATTATGCTACTTTTTTTGTTTAGAAAACATGAAACTTCAAACGACAAATACATTGAATTATTATTCTAATTTTCAAAAACAAATACTCGTTAATAAGAATACAAAAATCTGAGCCCTTCAAAATAATAATTTCAACCGAAAATTAAATATTTATATTTTTATGCAATGTTATCCAAAGTAATAAAAAGATTTTAGTGCTTTTCTCACATAGAAAAAAAGACTGACCCTAAAATAACAATAATTAAAAATACTTAATGTATGTGGACATTTTAATAATAGTTTTTGTCCTTTGATTTTGTGTGTTTTAATTGTTCTACGTCACATTTCCCATTAATAGTTTACGTGAGTTCGCAAACTTAACTGTAGTACTTGAAATCACATTAATAACGCCACATATTAAGAAAACTAAACACTATGCTTCACCTGAATCATTGAAAGAATGCAACTATAGCCCATATTGGATGTCCTAATAAACTAAGTAAAATACATTACATATCGGCATTTGTTTCAGAATACAAATCTGCAATACATTATTAATAATCGCCAATAAATCTAGATTAAAACATAATTTTATCACATTTTTTAAAAATGAACTGAGCGGTATTTATCTTAAACTGTTCAACTGTTTTATATGTTTGTTTTACACTGCTGATTATTTTTCATTGCTGTAATGACAATGAGCACTTGTTTTGTAACTAGGATCCAGAGATGCATATCTTAGAATAAGTTTTTTAAAAAAATCTAAAAAAACACTGTTTTTGACTAGTATAATTTTACTGGATCAATAACTTTATGACATTTTTGAAATAATCATCCAAAAATTATCAGAAAAATTTATAATTCATAGTCCAAAATGTGATAACTCACAGACTACACTGTTAAAAAGTTTGGTGCAAAATTGCACCAAAATCCTGGAACTTTTTATATGCCACCACTATGTGAAGCATGAATTTACCAATTTTGTGGAATAACCGTAACTTTGAAGCACCACAAAAGTGGTAAGTAAACTCTTCAAATAGCGACCGCAGCTAGAAAATTCTAAGCTTCAGTTAAGGTGTATCAAAGTTATGGTCATACCACAAAATTGGTGAATTCACGCTCCAAATAGTGGTTGGCATCAGCTAGAAAGATCCTGGATTTTGGTGCAATCCTGCACCAAACTTTCAATAACGCAAGAGAGTATATAGTTGAAAGGAACACGAATGACCGGAATCCTGGAACTTTCTAGCTGACACCACTGTTTGAAGAGTGACTTCACCATTTTTTCGGTGTATCAAAGTTATGGTTATGCCACAAAATTCGTAGATTCACGCTCTAAACAGTGGTGACAGCTCGAAATTCCCAGGATTCCGGTGCAATCTTGTAACGATTTTTTTTGACAAGAAGGCTTGGATACAGGAAACTATCAAAGTAATATAGTGTGAGCTATACGCAAAGACTTTTGCTTATTTCCAACACCGAACACACACAAATTATTTAGTTTTGAGCTAATATACTGTTAAAAATATTGGCGCAAGATTGCACCAGAATCACGGAACTTTCTAGCTGCCACCTTGGAGCGATGGGTCACCACTTTTTCGGTGCATCAAAGTTATAGTTTTACCATGAAATTGGTAAATTCATGTTCCAAATAGTAGTGGCAGCTCGAAAGTTCCAAGATTCCGGTGCAATCTTGCGCCAAGGTTTTAACAGTGTAACTTGAATTTTAAAGAATATTCAAAGGATTAGGATCCAGGATTCCGGTACAATCCTGCTCCAAACTTTTTAATAGTGTTTAACTTTTTAATAGTGTGTCTTATCTAGCTGCCAACTACTATTTGGAGAGTGAATTCACCAATTTTGTGGAATAACCATAACTCTGATTCACCCCAAAATATGGTGAATCAGCGTTCAAAATAGGGATGGCAGCTAAAAAATTAAACGATTCCAGTCATTCTTATTCCAAAATTTTGAACTGTGGTGTGTTTTCTAGCATTGTTAAATAGTTTATGACAGGTTTGCACCGGAAACCTGGACATTTCTAGCTGCCGTCACTATTTGGAGAGTTTACTTACCACTTTTGTGGTGCATCAAAGTTGTGGTTATTCCACAAAATTGGTAAATTCATGTTCCAAATAGTGGTGGCAGCTAGAAAGTTTCATGATTCCGGTGCAATCTTGCGCCAAATTTTTAACAGTGCAACTTGAATTTTTAAGAATATTCAAAGGATTAGGATCCAATATTCCTATGGAATCCTGCTCCAAACTTTTAATAGTGTACTAAATAAATGCACTTACCCTTTTCGATCCTCTTCGGAGTTACCACCCTGAAGGCGCTCCCCATCTCTCTTCCAATGCCCCCCAGGGCACGAGGGGGTGGGGGGTCGAGCTGACCCCTCACCTTGTCCGGAGAGGGGGAAGGACGGGTCATAAAATCGTCTGAATCTTCTGCTCCAAGAGAATCAAATTCTTGTTGGAGAAGATGAAGTTGCTGATGGCAGAGTTGTTTTGGGTTTCTCAAGGAATGAAGTTGAATGATTTCGTGTATGATGAAGTTTTTCAAACTGTTCTTTTTCAGGTTTTTTTTACTGTTTTTCTTGGATTTAGTTGGTTCAAGTTAGTTTTCACAGTTTGCTTTTTAGCAACGAAAATTGGATTGTCAAATGTAATTGTTGCATCAATGTGATTTGATTATTTTTTGGATAAGTTTAAAATGTGGAAAATTTTGATATAATATTTTTTTAAATCTTAGTATAATACTTTCACTCTCATAAACAAATTATTTAGGTACTGGATATGGTCCGCTTTAAAATTAATGATTGATATTCTTTAATAAAACTTTTCCAAAAAGAAAAGTTTATTCTAAATTTGCAGTAGTTAGGAATCAGGGACTTCTTTAACTAACTTCTATTAAATTAGTAATCATTAAGTAATATCTTAATTGATTTTTAGAATTCATACACATGATCTATGTTATTTGATAATTTTGTGCAGTTATCTTTTCTTATTAGAATAATTAATGAAGTCATCACTTTAAAAAGATATCAAACAAAAACTTTATCAAAGATCGTTCTGTTTTGATCTAAATAAACGTGAATTAGAACGTAGAAACTTTTTTAACGAGAAGTCAATGCTTTTTTTGCACCTACTCTAGAAATATTTTAAATTTTGCAGTAAGAATTTATAAAATGACATTACAACTCGGTTTTGCAGTAATTTAAAAATGAGAACTTGTATATTTCTCAGAACAATTTCGATTAAACTTCTTCACAAGCAACTAAAACTACTAAATTTACAAGCTGACTTCTCCAAAGAATATCGTTTGCTCAAATAAATTCAAACAAGAACCAACACTAATTCACATTAATCTAACCAACAACATCATCTGCTGTATAAACTTCATCTCTCTCAAATCAAACAAATTCTATCCAACCAAATTCACTCAAACGATTTGTAAAAAAGAAACAAGCCTGCCCGCCGTAATATCGTCTGCTCCTTCTTCGGCACCGACCGAATCGTCTGCGGTTCCGGGTGGGTGCTGAGCCGGCAGGAAAAGAACACCTCAACCCCGCTCCATTCGATCTCGGGTGTGCGCGGGAAAAATGGAGGGGGAGGGGTGTCAAGAGGGGCGTGGCATTTGAAAGCTCGGCGCTTTTGATTAGCGGGGGTGTAGGGGGAGGGGGGTAGAAGTGTCGACGATTTTTTTTAGTTATCGTTTGCTAGGGTGTCAATCATTCGAGTGACAGAGAGTTGTCGTCTGCTTTGTTGGGAAGGAGTTAGAAGTTGAGTTGAGTTGTCACTGTTGGTGATTGTTTGATGGATAAATATGGTTTTTTTATAGAGATTGGAATGAGTTAGTTGTGGTTTGGGGCACTGTAGAGCTACTTAGTGGGGCTATTGTGAAGAGATTGTAGCATTCTTTACATTTTCATTGCCCTAAATACTGAGATTTCCTCAAACTCTTATCGTGAGAATTTTCGTGAAATATATAATTTTTTTGTAGTATTGAATTTTAATGCAATTCATTTAGAAAAAAAAGTAATTTAACCCTTTAGAACAGCGTTCAGATGGCGCTGATTTAAAATTATGAGACTAAATTTGGAGTTTATCGAAAAAAAAATGCTTTACACAGCATCAATGCCAGTAACTCCTTAAGAACAAAGTCATTTTTTGTACAAATGACGAAAGGTACAAGTCAGCTGCTTTGGTATCGATATTTTTGAAGAGATAAAGTGGATTATGTTATTTGTTTCCATATGGCAACAGTATGCACTAGAGGGTTAAATATGTAATATGCATTAAGGCTTTATTTGTAAAAAAAAATTGCAGAAGCAGTGCAATTCCACTCTTACTCATTGAAAGTTTTTTTTTTTTTTTTAAAATTGGGCCTCGGAGGTTGTAAGACTATAGAGACGCATTAAAAGTTATATCGTATATGTAACGTTACTCCAGCTCTACACTCTTAAAACAAACACTCCCAATTTACCTCAGTCTGAGTGGATTTCACTCCTCCAGACTGGAAAATGCACTTCTCCTTTTGGAGTGGATCCTTTGTGTGTTAAACCTCCGACAGGATCACTCCAAACGAGTGATTTTAACTCAGTCTGAGAAAATATGCGTGCCTTTAGGGTGTCGAAAATGCACTTATCCAACTGGAGTGGATTTCACTCATTTGTTTTAAGAGTGTATGGAGTAATGTTACACAAAATTTGTAGAGTAATGTTACACAGCAAATTATGATTAAACTTATTATTTTTATTTATCCATAAATTGGGTGTTACATTACTACTCCATCAGGGGGGGGGGGGGGCTGTTTTCACTGTGTTTGCACTGAGAATAACAGATCTCTGAATAGAGCTCTGATATTTCATTAAAAAATTGATCCAATGATCATAAAAGTGAAAGTATAGGTATTTTAAATAGATTTATATCACTTTATTAAATTAAGTACTTCTGTTTTTGTAGCATGTTAGCAAAAAAGTAATTTATCATAAATCCTGTACTGTGAGCAGTTCGCAATCAGCAGTCTTCAAATATCGATAAAATAACACTAGCAACGCTCTTTTGTAATGCTAGATATTCTCAGTCAAGTAAAATGAAAATATGCTGTTTAAAAATATTTGAGTGGATAAAAATTTACAAGAAACATTTTTTAAAATAGATTATCTACCTAAATAATATTTTTAAACATTCTATCGCTTTAAACACAACCTTTTCATACCTGATATTGTACTCTCTTGTCTTTGGCGCTTATAAAGCTTAATAAAAAATTTGTTAGTTCTTTACCATTGCATTAAAAAACAAGAAGTTCTATACTAGAACTAAAAAAGAGAACTTTATCGTTATTAAACACTTTCTTAATTTCTATTTAAAAAACAAGTAGGTTTGTAGCATTTAGTGTCACCTAGAACCCCTTCTACAAAAGATTTCTACTAACTAGAAAAAATAATCACCAAACACATCACCCAGTTATAATTTCAACTTTTAAAAGCCAAAAACAACTATTTTCATAAAATTTCTTTTGTAAATTAAATTTATATAATTTATCGTCTGCTTATTTTATTTACAGTTCGAAATGGGATAGAAAAAGTCTTTAGCATTGAACTGTGATGAGTAGAAGCAGAAGGCTCTAAAAAAACACACTCAAATTTGCGGAGAATAAATAAATAAATAAATAAATAAATAAATAAATAAATAAATAAATAAATAAATAAATAAATAAATAAATAAATAAATAAATAAATAAATAAATAAATAAATAAATAAATAAATAATAAATAAATAAATAAATAAATAAATAAATAAATAAATAAATAAATAAATAAATAAATAAATAAATAAATAAATAAATAAATAAATAAATAAATAAATAAATAAATAAATAAATAAATAAATAAATAAATAAATAAATAAATAAATAAATAAATAAATAAATAAATAAATAAATAAATAAATAAATAAATAAATAAATAAATAAATAAATAAATAAATAAATAAATAAATAAATAATAAATAAATAAATAAATAAATAAATAAATAAATAAATAAATAAATAAATAAATAAATAAATAAATAAATAAATAAATAAATAAATAAATAAATAAATGGACTTGGCGGCTTATTAGTTACTGCTGATAAAGTTAGTTTGATTTTTTTTTTAATTCCTAAAAAATTATAAATTTTATACTTCTAAACAAATGCATACTTAATACTCATGCATTCTTTTCTCATAATATATCATACCTTTAAGTACTATATTACTATGTTGCACTTTTGGATGTCACACTTAGCTATTTCAACATATTTTCTATAAAATTCACTAAATATTCCGCATCAGTTAATAAATTTATTTGTACTTCAAAGAGAAGAAATATGCTATAATGTTCGGCTAATAAACAAAAGAAAACCACTTATTATCAACATTAAAGCATTTATAAAGTTATTTAAATAAGTGTTAAATATTTTAAATTTTAAGTATACTTCTATTTCAGTTTTTTCTTTGAGATTATCACTGTTATATAGATTCGATGCGCTGATTTTTTTTTTTTGACACAACAAACTAATCTGACCATTTGTATATTGGGGCCCGGATGACCGAGTGGTTTGGACCATTACGCTAGCAGTCCACGCGCTGTAATGGGTGCGGGTTTGATTCCTGATTTCTCCCTGGGTGTACTTTTTTTTCTCTGTGACAGTAAAAATTCTTTCTGTGTCTGTCTTACTTGACGAAGGCTTATAAGCGGATCTCTAATCAAGCACACAAGGTGGAATATATATGTAATCCCCCCCCCCTCTCCCCCATTTGTATAATATGATTTAAAAGCGGGTGAGAGACAGACGGATGGACGTTCGAATTGCTATAAGAAGCGCGAGACACGGATAAAACCTTCTTGTGTGTGGAGAAACCCTATGAGTCCAATATTGTTTACGATTTTTATGATTATTTGTTTTATTTTCTTTTGACCTAAAACTTTTTTTGAGGTGAATAAACAAAATTGTTTGCCCGGGATAGCGTGGTCGGTAAGGCCTTGGACTGGCATCCCTTAGGTCGCTAGTTCGAGCCCCGCTGCCTTCCGAAGACCCTCAAATCAATACCTCTGATGGTGACAAGTCAATTCTGGGAATCCTCTAGTTGGCCTCCGTCTCTAAAAATTAGATGGACTCACTTGTGTGTGTTGTGTCTGTCTTATTTGCTGAAGGTTTATAAGCGGATCTCTGACCAAGCACACAAATCTGAATATATATGCGTACCAACCAACAAAATTTTAGCTTCCAAATATGAGTTAGTATTATTTTTCTCGTTATTTTCTTTTTATTAAGTTTTTTTTTTCAGGAACCCCATGAGTCCAGTAACATTAAAATGAATTTAAAATATTAAAAATTAAAAAAAACAACTTTCAAGCAGTTAAGTAGCATTCCGCACGTATATTTTCTATTCAGTAATTTCTATGTACGGCTGTTGTTAAAGCCTTTAAGTCCCAATGATGCCATTTGGCATCATCATGTTTCTGATCATAATTTTAAATAAATAATAAGGCTGGCATCTAATGGGATTAATAAAAAAAATTCTAATAGAAAAAAGTTTTAAGAAGCGAATGATGCGCTTTTTAATATCATAAACGGCTATAGACGATCAGAAAAAAAAAATCTAAAATGACGATGCCAAATTGTCATTGAGTCTGATAGGGTAAAAAAACTTAATATTATTATTTTTCTTCAATTTCTCGAAAAATATGGTTCGAGGACTTACGAGATTCTGAAAAAATTGATTTATTTTCCAAGTTGTTATTCATCTTACTCATTCCTTATGATATTTAAACTCTAATCATGAATAAAATATCATGGTGATATACGACAAAATTGAGGGACTAAAAGATACACCGATCATTGTCCGAAACTTCCGGAAACAATCGGGATCCCCTTGGAGAAGATAATTTACCGGAAGCGGAAGATGAGCGGAAGTACCGTTGTATTGGAGTGCTTTTTACCTGCTAAGAGAGGCATCGTTGTCATCTAGAAAGCAGTAAATTATGATATGAGTCGATACTATCGATATGAATTTTGATTAATAAGTATAAATCAATGAGGAGTTTTTTTTATATCAAATCTATAACTTAGTAAGCGATCCATACATTTTCTGTTCCATTATAGTATCTTTTTCAATTAGGCTATATTAAAGCATTATAATTTAGAAATAAACTTGATAATTTTCTAGTATTCTAATATACCACATTAGTTCCAGTTTTCGTATTTTAAGGTGTCAGTTTCACAATATAAACTTGTTAATAATTTCTCTCATAAATTTTAGATTTAAAATTTTGTATTTCCTTGAATCGAAAATCAAATAAAAGATTTTGCTGAATAAAATGAATAACTACTAATGAGAAAAAGAAATAAAATAAATGCTTATTTATTTTGAAAACTGTAGAATTCTTAAACGTATAACTTTTTAAGTAAATAGTTATACATTTTGCCTAAATTGTCAGGAAAGTGCAAGTGTCCAACAATAGAAATCTAAAATAGCTAAACAAACATGCTTTCTAAGAATATGAAAAATATAAAATTTTAAAACGATTGTTTACAAATTTGTCTTCAAAGTATTATTGTAAGTATTTTATAAAATACTTTTGAACTTGTTAACATTCATACAAAAGAGCTGACTATTATCTTGAATGCTGAATTATTCCATAAGCTAATTAAACATATTTTAAGTGTTATCTGTCGACCATCGCAATTTGTCCTTCCAAAGAAATAAACACTTAACGCTTTACTCGAATTACTAAGACACATCATGCACTATCTTCTCAATTATTTTAACATCTAATCATCGTTCAAATATCCAAGGGTATACTAATTTCTTTCTAAAAAGTAGACTCTGATATTTACTAATGTACTTAAGTAGATTTAGTTTTGCTCCTCAATAGTAACCGTTGCCCAAAGCTCTTAAATTGGACATCGAAACAGTTAAAGTGCAGAGTTATTGGAATGAAATATTACTACTGTATTTGCACTGTAAAAAATTTCCTTAACATTCCGTATATATACCAGGAACTTTCCTGGCGTTTTCAAGTATCCATCGCTTCGTGATAAGTTCCTGGGATTTTCAGGTTTTCCCTTTCAAATCTGGCAACGTTTACTATGAACCGACGCCATTGCTCGCGGCGCCTCGCTCAAAATCAGTTGTTTTATAACGTTGTTGGTATAACGAAGTTCATGACAGGCCGGTCCGTGGCCGAATGCTTAAGGCATCAGCATCAGGATTTAGCACTCTCAAGAGTGCGGGGGTTCGAATCCCACCTACTGCCAGTCATCCTATAAATTGGATATCTGTACTGGGAATGCGTAGAAAATCCAATTCGTGACGGATGGACCCGAGTACATGTCGACAGACGTGCTCGTTAAATTTGTTTAGTCATAAGTCCCGACGACGTCAGCGTACGATGTCGCTCGAAGTTTCGTTGGGTGCCCGCTTAGTTTCCAGAGCGGTTCCAGGTATTTTCTAGAAGGGTTTCTGGTATTTTCCAGAAAGGTTCCTGGTATTTTCCAGAAAGGTTCCAGGTATTTTCCAGAGAAGTTCCTGGCTCTGAGTGGGATTGTTTCTATATTTTTGGGGAAGGTTACTGATATATTCCAGCAACATTACTGGTAAAAATTGGGCAGCTCAGCTGCCCATTATTTCCCAGTAACGTTTCTGATTTTTTTTACAGTGTGACATTTTCTATATAATACTTAAAGTTGACTAATGTATAGTGTCCTAGAACTATGTATATTGTCCTAAATGTTGATTATTTTCATAAACTTAATGAGCCAAGAGATGCCATCTTAGTTTGCATTCAAAGAGTTTAAAGCGGTATACTTTGTTTACTAAAATACAAGATATGCGATATCTTCAACTATCGTTGGGATAGAATAATCTCTTAATTCTTCTACTAGTAATGACTTATAAAAAACAATGTGTCATTATATAATGAATGATTAAATTTTGCAATTTAATAGAAATATAGCTTGTATACAATGCTCTTAAATTGTTTATAGGCACGTATTCTGTTAAAGGGGCATAGTTACCGGCTTCACACTCACAAATATTACTTTAATATTCCAGATATTCCATTCAGAGCTTAAAAACAACCGAAGTATAGTCCCAAGAACTCGATTTTATCTAAAATGTTGGTCTATTCCATAAACCTTTTGCGCAATAGTTTAAATAGAAGCTATCACAATTTGCATTCGGAGCATATAACGCGATATCCTATTTACTGCGACACAACATACCGGATCACCTCAACTACCGTTTTGCAACGAATAATCTCTCAATTTTCTTTCCGATGCATATCTTGGGATGGGCCACAAGCAGCCCCGTTAGGCACATACCGCCCACTCTAAATATCCCTCGCCATAAGTGCAAAACGTGTGCCCGCATACGTAACCATACCCGCAAATTCAAAAATTCCCTAAGAAAATGCAAATTCCCCTTTCGCGGGACAAGGGCGCATAATAAAGCCATGAGGTCTTCCGCTTCGCCTAAAACCGTGCCTTGTATGCCTAATAGGCCGCCTATGGAATGGCCTAAGCGATGTTCTTAATACGCGTTTATTTCATTCGGCAGCGAGTATCGCTTATGATGCGATCTATCGATACAAGAGCAATTGAGTTTCGATATCCGCCCAAAATAATGAAAAATCCCTACGGGAAATCCCACAGGGAAATCTAAATTCATAGCGGTAGAGATGAAAGTGTGCTAGCGCTTTTTGAGGGAATCTGTTAATACTAGTTCATGTGGTTTTCGTTGCAATTCTGAGGAAGATGACCAGATGTACTGCATTTCGCACAACACAGTTTTGCTTGTTATTCAACTATCTGTCTACAAAAGTAGTACTAATAGTATCCATTCAGTACAAATAGTATCCATTCATTTTTTAAACAAAAACAAGGTAAATAAAATCATGTGGTTTTTGTTGCAATTCTGAGGAAGATGACCAGATGTACTGCATTTCACACAGCACAGTTTTGTTTGTTATTCAACTATCTATCTAAACAAATAGTGCAAATAGTATCCATTCATTTTCCGAATAAAAACAAGGTAAATAAAATATGCGTGAAAAATTATGATGATTTCATACTAGGAAAGTTAATCACTGAAACAAATATCATCACGATAATGGCTTATCATTTTATCTAAGCTTTTTAAGTATGCCTGGTACCTTTTTGAATGATATCGTAGGTAATAGTTTTTAAGAGGTAATATCATAATAAAATATTAGAATTTCAACAATAAAGGCGATCTAATTAACCTTAGGATTTGAACCACTAAGGACAAAATATCAAACATATCATATTTCAAAAACCCATAAGAATGGACTATAATGTTTATCTTTATCGCAAAGCTGCGTCAAATTTGTCTAAGGGATGCTCCAAGATTTTGCTCCAAGGTTTGGCTCCAAGATTTTGCTCCAAGCTCAAAGATTTTGCTCCAAATTTTTGCTCCAAGGGATGCTCTAAGATTTTGTGTACTTCAATTGTTTTCCAGTTGACATTTTTGACAATGGAAAACCTTTTTTAGGCAATAATACACACATCTTATTTATCATGATATTTTGAAAGTGCAAGTAAAAAAGTTGGCGTTTTAACTCACATCACTTTATTTTATACGCGGAGCCTAAGTGCTTTTCAGTTTCTGCTTAAATCATAGTCAACTAAATCGTATATGGGTTCTCCAGCCTTACTAAATTTTTCAAATTAAGGGCAAAATACTTCTAAGAAATGCCACAATAAAACAATTAATTAAAATCTGGAACTACTTTTGTTGTTTTAATTACACATATTTCATTAGAATTTAAGAAATATTTCTTAAACGAAATCTCCAGATTTGTACTGCTTTATTAACAACATTTCACTATCAAATATTCTTAAGAACTGATTGTGCTTTTTCCCTTCATAAACTCTTAAAAGTAGATGTTTATTATTTCTTTATCATCTAAGGGCAACTATGTGGTAGTTTTTTCCCCCGTCCCTCGACCTTTTTGTGTTCTTTTATTCGATGAATAATGCATTGGCTGAGTTGGCAGCAGATGGGATCACCTTGGCGGTCTATCAAACGACCGATTTGGCGACAGGTAGCTTTTGTAGTTTTTCAGAGGGGTTGGGGGGTTGAATATTTTATTGAAACGAAATAAAAATATTTATTAAATTTTTGATACTAAAATCTGTTTGATTACAGGCAGATTTGATATCTTAATTACAAGCAATGTGCAAAGCAATGTTGACTTTATCAAGTTACTTTATACTTTCGAAACTAGGCTTAGTTGTAAGATATAATAATTGATTTCACTCTTTAACCAGATTAGTGGCTAACTCTGGGTGTATTTAAAATACTAACAAAGATGGATCTTTAGCTAAAGAGTTGCAATTATACAAGATTTTACATTGTAACAATTAGAGAAAAATTTCAAGTTTATATATTTGCTTCGTCATGACATCTCTTTAGGAGTCATTATTTCAAAAAATATTTTTTTTAATTATAACTTTTAATATTGAATTATATGCTTGTACTATTTAGTAATCATACCATAGATTCAAAAATTTTAATAGTTCCTCTGTGTATCTCAAAGCCGCCCCGGTGGCACACCTCGTTAGGATTCTAGCCTTTGGAGCTGCTGGGATCGGGTTCGAATCCCGGTCAGACATGGATGTTTGTGACCGTCAATAAATGTTGTTATTTGTCTATGTGTTTGTGTCGTCTCTTTCTTAGTGTGTCTCTTGTGCTTGTGTCATTTCTGGGGCTTAGTACAATAGACTTAAAGTCGCAGTGCTTGGCGATCTTGCCCCCCACCCCTAAAGCTCTAGATTAGCGGTCGCCAGTCGCCAACTGGAGACTATTACATTGATAGTGGCTACCTAAAAATCGAACCCCAGTCGCCAAATGTGGCGATCATAATTTAATCCTTTTTGTTCAACAAATAATTAATAATGAAGCAGCATTTCTAAAATAATAAAACGCTCCGATTCGATTCTGTCGGGAAGAAAGACTTGATGGCAGTTGTTGCTCATCGATGAAATTTTCCATCATCATTTTTTGTGTGACGTCTGAGTCCTTCGTGTGAAGTAAATGGAGCTGGGCGATGAAAATCTTAAATGCAAATTTGATTTCTAAATTTTGCTATACGATTTCGGCAATCTACAGGTGATTGATTTACATCTGATTAAGATATCAAAATTATTTAAATGAATAGTTGAGATGAGAAAATTTCATGAACAATCGTGGGTCGTGGGCGACACGTCAAGAATTCTCCGAAACTAATAGTAGTTGATCTGATTGTACATAAAATAATTTTCTCCTAACAACAATGGCCAATCACATAATCCTACATATTTTGTATGATACTTTTTTTACTATCAATCTTTTCATATCAAGAATGTCATTAATAAAATTTTCTTTTGAGGAAAATCGCACTTTCTTTTCGTCGTATATACTTACATTTAAAACTGGTTACTAAAAATCCAAATGTGGCTACCATTTTTTTTCACTCTGGTAGCCACTGGCTACTATTAAAAATTCCCAGTCTAGAGCATTACCCACCCCCCACCAAGAAAGTCCTAAGTATGTCTCAAAATATTTTAAACTATATCAAATTCAAAAGATTAAAAAAAGAGGAGGTAGTGACATTGCAGAGATGCCCATCTGTTCTTCTGTAGCCCTCTTATCTGTCTTCTCTCTCCCCCCCCCCTTTTCTCAATTAAATTCAATTTAAAAAAATTATTTTTTGTTAGAAAGACATGAAATCGGATACCTATATTTAAAACTTTTTGTCCATCTGTCATTACATTTTCCCTTCCATCTACTCTTTTTAAGACAATGGCAAACACGAAGCCTTTAATTGAGTATTTTAAAGTACAATATAAATCATAATTTTAAAAGAAATTGACATTCAAATAACGTTCAGATTATAATAGCTTATGCCCATAAAAATTTTGAATTTTTCAGGAAAAAACTAGAATGGTTTATCTGTTTGTAAAATTGTGCTCTAAGAGTAAGCTTGCAAGAAAAAATGAAAATGTAAATTTTTCAAATTGCACACTTCTGGCTCTGCAGAACTCATATTAGCAACGAAAAAATTGGGTTTGAAAGGGTTCAAAGAAACACTTCAAAGAATAAAGTTCTAAAATTTTTTTCTTGTTGAGATTCAAAGCGGCACGATTTTCCGTTTAGAATAAATTGAAAGAAAAAGAGGGGGGTTCTCTCGATTTTAGATTATTCAAATCGGGGGTGTAGGAAGAAATAAAATGCATTCAAAGAACTGAGAGAACACTGATACGTGATCTACATTCTGCCTGTAGAGGTCGATCATAAAATATTTGAAATGTTGCCCATGGCAAGAACAACAGCTTATGACGATGTCACCTTTTTAGTTTCTACATAAGTTTAGTTGGTTGGTACACATATATATTTCGGTTTGTGCGCTTGATCAGAGACCCGTTTATAAACCTTCATCAAGTAAAACAGACACACAGAACACACAGAACTTTTTACACAGAGCGAAGGCGGGAATCGATACCGCACCCGTTACATCACTCAGACTGCTAGCGGAAAACTGTTATGGTTTGACCCAAACCACTAGGCCAAAGTTAGATTTAGTTTAGTTGGGGAATATGCTCTGGTTTATTGCTTCGCTCCCTACAAAAAAATATCATTCAAAGTTACTGTCTGTTTTTTTAAGGTGAGCGAGTACCCAAAATTCTAAAATTTTTACTATTACTTTAATCTTTTCCAAATTTGGCATAGTGATTTCAAATGTAATGAACAATGCTTTTGGGGCAATTTTTTTATTTAAATATAATTGATTTATTTTAAACGGTGTTTTTTCAACTAAAAAAAGGGGTTTAAGCTAACACTTTTAGCATAAAAAGTTTTACATTAATTTACCTGAAAATTTCTACAGATGCTATTTCAATATATATCTGTGCCATGGACCTCTAACATCTGGTGTAAATATACAAGTTTTTTTTTTTTTTTTTTAAATGTCCAAGTGTAAGTTAATCGAAAAAAATCTTTTTTTTTGTGTGGTTAATTTATAACATTTTTCGTAATAACTTCTTTTCTAGTAATTTGTATGTCACTCTAGAGGATCATTGCATGCATCAGTTCAAAACGAAGAATTTAACACATTATTAATGTTTATAGGATGAAAATTCAATGTGGTCGACTTGTTAGCGTAAACCTCTTTTTGTAGTAGAAAAACACCGTTTAAAATAAATAAATTATATTTAAATAAAAAAAGGCCTAAATAGTATTATTCATTATATTTGAAATCACTATGCCAAATTTGGAAAAGATTAAAGTAATAGTAAAAATTTTAGAATTTTGGGGAATTTTGGGTATTCGCCTACCTTAATAAAAGAACTAGACAAGTCACTTTTAATGAAGCAAATGGTTGAGCAAACCAATAATTGACTTAGTTGGAGCAGTTATTAAATGGTTTTTAATAGTTGTTTTCAATAAATTTTAATTGAGGCTTCTATTTTAAGCCGAACGTTATTGGATCTTCCACACGTATATTGGATTTCCAAACCCTATTTACAGTTTTACTTCCAATTTTCAATCAAATAGTGATAATTTTAACCCTTTCGCTACGAAGGATTTTTGTTTCCTCGTAATATGTGATCGGCATATCATTATCGAATCCTTAGTCGTGCGACCATCGTGGGCCGTTTCAGTGGTGAAAGGGTTAAGGGAATATAAAGTGTGGAAAAATGTGCGAATATTGCCACACTATTTGATTATAAACCAAAGATAAAACCGTAAGTACGGTTTCCTCTTTCGCTACGTGTAAAATATCCAATTCAGTTGACATCACTCCTGTGATCATCCGGTACCGTAAGTACGGTGAACGTTTTCGTGTAAAACTGACCTGACACTTTTATTCAACCAATGAGCAAAAGTAGGGGTGGGGGCAGGAATGTAACCTAACAGGTGTTTTGCTGCCTGCCCGCCCCCTAGCATGACATGTTAAAAAGATGTCCAAAGGCAGGTTTACACACCAACTGTCTTCTGCACCGCAAATCGATTGGTTTTTGTATTGGAAAAACGATTTTTAGGTCTCCGCTCTTGTTTACGCGGTTCGGAGCTCGGAAAGAGATTTCGCACCGGCCCTAAAATCGGTTTATGTTGTTCCAGAGGTTGCTATGGTTAAAAACGTCGGAGAGAAGATTTATTTAATGATGTGAAAGAAATAAAGGCAATGTGGATTTTACCTGCTCTTAACATGAACAAAATCGAATGCTAACAGAGTCATAAGAACCATTTCCCCCCTTCCTTGTCGTTCCGGTGAAAATGAAGGAGCGAGGTTTTGCTCTCTATCTCTCGCTCCCGTGAAAATGACGGGGCGAGGTTTCGCTCTCTATCTCCCACTCCCTTGAAAATGACGGGGAGAGATTTCGCTCTCTATCTCTCGCTCCCGGGAAAATGACGGAGCGAGGTTTCGCTCTCTATCTCTCGCTCTCGTGAAAATGACCGGACGAAATTTCACTCTCTCTCTCGCTCTCGTGAAAATGACGGGGCGAGTTTTCTCTCTCTATCTCTTGCTCTCGTTAAAATGACGGGGCAAGGTTCCGCTGTCTATCTCTCCTATGAAAATGACGGTGCGAGGTTTCGCTCTCTCTCTCCCGTGGAAATGACGGGTCGAGGTTTCGCTCTCTATCTCTTGCTCCCGTGGTATTTCCGGGCCGGAGTGGTCAGTAGTACTGCGCCACTGAGATCAAAACGTAAATATGTCAATTAAATCGACAAGAGGTGGAGAGTTCAGTAGTAATGCTGCAATATTATTAAAACTAATCACCAATTAAAACTTTAATAAGATTAGCTAACTTTTTTGACTCTTCAGAGAATTTTACTCACAAAACCAATGAAAAGTAAAAATTAATATGTCTATGTTGTTCATTCGCGTTTATTATATACTTTCAGGGGTAAAAAAAAAAACATCTTTATGAAAATTTTCTTGAAAGTTATTCTATCGTCGTATTTATGTAAAAAAGTAATGTAAATTGGAAAATGTCTCACCTTTTAAAATCCATTAATGTTTTAGCAAAAAATTAAGCTTATTTGGAACATCTTCTGTGATACAGTTCTCTTTTTCCGCCTGGCTATTCTAACTCTTTTTTTATTTATTAGAAAAGAAATTCTCGGACATCAATGAAACTCATAACAAACGAATTTAACCCTTTAATCCTAACTTTTCATTTTTTTATTCTAAAGTTTTAAAATTTGTGAAAAAGACACTATGCATCCATCACATGAAATGGTGAAGCTCGGGGATAAAATCTTAATTTTTTAACTGGAGAAACATTTGGAATCATAAATTTTTAATAAATTATTTTTAAAAAATCAAAACTTTATTTGTTAAAAAAATAGTTAAAATAAAATTTTAAATGAAAGCAGGAAGAATTTTGGATCAATTTATTTCTAGAAATTATTCTAGAGAGAATTTTAATTTTATAATGTTTTTTTTTTAAATTTTATAATGTTTTTTTTAAATTTTATAATGTTTTTTTAAATTTTATAATGTTTTTTTTTTAAATTTTCTAATGGTTTTTTAATTTTATAATTGTTTTCATATTTACATTTAACTACACAATAAAAATACTGTTTAATTCTTCACAAGACATGATTCTTCCATCTAACGATACAAAAATAAAATATTTATTTACTGAAAAATGTCTGCAGATTCTGATAAAAATTTATTTGAAATTAGTGCGAGTGACTTAGTGAGATAAAAAAAATTGCAAACTTGATGATTACAAATTTAATCATTGGGAGTGAAAGGGTTAAACAAATCAGAGCCATGATAGTCACATGAATAGCCAATAAAGGAAGACTTCGCCTTTACTTGTGTAGATTTAATAAACGTAGCATTTACCTACAATTGTTTAAAATAGCTTAATTTTGTGGTATAGTATGATACATATAAATTCCCGCTTGTGTGGTTGTTCAAAGAATCGCTTTTAATTTTGTGTGACCATAAAATTAACCTTTCGAATCTTAGAACGGTCAACTTCTTGAACTGTGAAACGTCTAAACTAAATGGTTAAAATATATTATATATTTTTTTGTTTTAAGTTAAGACAAAATACTTCAAATTTTACATGTTAGTTACAAAACAAAATATCAAGTAAAAGGCACGAGAAGAACATACAATTTTGTGTTTTTCTTGGGTCTTAAACAATATAACAATGTCATTTTTTTTATTTATGAGATTACTTTAGGATTTTATTAACTGTCTATTTTTTATTGTGTTAAAAAAGCTTAATTCAAAGAACTAAAACGTATTCAAGATTTAATACATTGAAATAATGTCCTTTTATAATCAGAAATAATTTGGTTGTTTCACGGAGGATCTGGCAATAGTTCTGTGGTCTTGTTTTCCTTTCTTTCGAATTACTTTTTTGGTTGGTTTGTAGAGATAATCAGGTTTGTGTGCTGACCAAGCACACTTTTTAAATATAATACGCATAAAACACTTTTTAATAATGACCAAAAATCATTCTGATATAGCGATATTGAGTCGATATCAGCGAGCGATCTACCAGTGGAAAAAATACAAGAATCAAGAACAACTGTTATTTAGGGCCACATCCATTCCACATCACTATGTATCATCCCCTATCTCATTCCTTTTTATCGAAGAAAAGAACAATAAAAAAATGTCCCATCGCAAATATTTGACGATTTCGGTGTTCGAAGTAAATTAGGCTTCGTGATAGCCTGGTTTCGACAAACACAGGGCTTCTCTTGTTTGAATGTCGCAATTTTTATGCACACACCGCGCGAGGATTCTTCAATTATAAATTACACTGATAAATAGCGTGACGAATTTTAACGAAATATTTTCATTTCTCCGAAAACTCGGCTATTGGAATTATAATCGCTATTTATCGTCTGCTAGTTATATTGTTCTGTCGAAATTTACAGTTATATCGATACGTTATATCGCTATAAAGATTTTTTTTATTTGTTAGATTCTTCAATTATAAATTACACTGATAAATAGCGTGACAATTTTTTTTAACGAAATATTTTCATTTCTCCGACAACTCAGCTATTGGAATTATAATCATTATTTATCGTCTGCGAGTTATATTATTCTTTCAAAATTTACAGTTATATCGATACGTTATGTCGCTATAAAGATTTTTTATTTGTTAGAACGTTAGAAAAATATTTATTGTTCTTTTGCCTGATTATATTACCTCGAAAATGAATTTCTAAAGTAAATTTGATGGTTTAATCATTTTGCATAAAAGCGCTTGGGTATCTAATATTTGGAAATGAAGTATTATAAGAATGCACGCGATCGGTGTTAGAGTTTGGGGAATGAACATTATCTAAAAACTGTCAAAAGAGGTTTTTGCGATTAGTCATTTCAAGTATCATTAAGTTATTTCTGAAATAAACAGTTCAGTAATATTCATGCTTGTAGGGTTATAAAAGTCTTTGTATAATTTTGTAAAAACTAAACAAATATGTTAAGGACTTTAAAACGTCACTAAAAATAGTTTTTATGAAAGATTCAAATTGCTGTGTGGTACTCCGGCACAAATGATCAATACAAGTCTTGAGTCCACAAGTCTTGAGTGGCATTAGAAAAGTAGAATGAAAATAAATTCTTTCTCTAGATTCAAATGGTGTATCAATGACACGTGACCATAGAGCACCTATCGCAGAAGAGAGAAGTTTTATTTTCATTTGCATTTGCACTCAAGACGTGAAACATATGCACATTAAATCCGTCCTAATTTTCGCATTTTTTCTAAGCTTTAAAGAGCTTAGTAGAAGAACGTGCTAAGTGAGATTTTTGAAAAAAAGTGAGATTTTTGTGTCAATGAACATATTACTACCTTCTTTAACCATAAAAAGTTTCTTCTTTTTCGTTAACTCAAAGTTTAGAATAATTTTTACGGATGGCAAGAACCGGTTTTCAGCAGATGTGAGTGCAAGAAAACAAACTTTAAAGCTTATTCGCTCGTTTTTACCTTTTTTTTGTAACTTAACACGTTCCTCCACTAAGCTCTTCATGTATTGTCTTCTGTTTTAATTTTTCCATCTAGAATTGCAACTGAAATGGGAAAATAACTAAACAATGGCAGAAAGCCATTACACTACAAGCTACACTTTAGGCTACACAATTCCACGTTTCGCACGTTTGGATTATAGAAATAGACTAAATGGCAAAAACTATATCATACATTTCACTTCCTTCTTGAGTAGTAAGTATTTAAAAAAAAACTTGAAAATTTGTTTGAGGTCACAAGTAATTATATAATTAACTGTTGGTTATTTGTACCAAGTAATGCATCTCAAACTTAAAATTAACAATTAAAAAAAACTTTCGCATTTTTATTAATTGCTAAGCTAATATTTACGGTAAGGTTTAAGGTTAAGGTGTAAGGTTTGAAAAATTTACTGCATTTTAACGCGTTAAGCTTTGCTAGAAATGCATAACTTTTATTCATTATTTGAAGGTTTTACAAATCTGATCTTTTGATTGGATCTCAAACAAAAACAATTAGGCAATATGTGAGTGTATATTGTTGATACTAAAATTCGTCAACTATTACATATAAAAACAGCACACTGGGAAAATTGGTGTAAAATACTCCGCATAAAAGTTGCAGCATGTGCTGCCTCCACCACCTTTATGGAATAACGTTACACCACTAAGTAAGAGAAAGCTTCAAGCCTATTATGATTTTTTATGTGCGAATAAGGGTCATTCCTGAGAAAACGAGCAATTTGAGGAGATAAAATCTCGAAAAAAAAATATTGAGATGTTTTTGAAACTTTGGATTTGGGTTACCCTTACGAACTGCATCATTCATATACTACATGGACCGAATACACGGACATGGCAAAATAGTAAAGAGCTTCCAGGCGCAAAAGGTTTAGGCTTTAGAGAACGAAACTTGCACACTGGCAATATATACCTTATTTCTTTCTATAAATACAAAATTATTGGTAAAAATCATTAGCTTACCTTCTCATATCTTGACCACAGAAATGACGCTATGATCTTGTCAATTGCCTATTTTCAACTTTTAACTTCGAATTACTTTTTATCTATTGTGGTATTCAAATTATCGACGTGATACAACGTTTGAAGTGTATTATTGAATACTAATAAGACTGAAATAGCAATTATCATTTCTAGATAGTTATGCAAGCTATAGAATACGTTGTACACGGGCATGACGAAAATCTGTGGGACATTTTATTTTCAAAGAATTTATGTATTTATATTCATTTTAATGATTATATTTTATGTTTTGTATGTTCTAGTTGTGTCAGTTGAACTAAAAATCAACTTTATTTGTGAAAAATTGGTATTTAATTAGTATAAACTAACAAAAACAGTTCCCGAACATGACGGTGAGACTGCTCACGGGCATGATTTGCTTAAGTTTGTGGGCACAAATTTGTACACAAAATAATTAATTTTTTGAATTGTTTCAACGCTAGTAAGTAGATAAATATTCCTTATTTTAATTAATTCAAGTGGAAGCATAACTTTTCTTCGTATGACAGATATCTTGCGGGGACATGTTTTTGTACGTTTTCTCAGGAATGACTCATAAATTTGGTTTACAAAAAATCTTATAATAAAATATAAATTTTAAGCAACCAATTTTTGTTTTATGGGCCTTTGTAAATCCACGAAATGAACAGCTTTATAAATTTACTCATATTTTTCTTGCGAAACAATTTATTGGCTATTACTTCCAAAAAGCTACTTTCTACCAGTTGTATGAAGTTACACCAAGTTAACATGCATCAAAAATGCATGCGCTTTTTTAATGTTAGCATATTTTTTTAGAAAAAGTGTTTTAAAAAAGGTTCATACAAGCTCCATGAATAATGCATAATGGAAGTTAAACATTGAAGTCAATCATTTGACAGACATCCCAGAATAACAGTTATATTCTTACAAATATTCTACAGACATACACCAAGGATTCGATATTTGCACAATCAATTCCAATATATAGAAAACAACTTTAGCACCAAACGAATAACAATCCGTTTCTTTCATTTGCTTTTTTAAGATAATGTTCATTTGGACTTCACAAAAATCATCCCAATTTGTCATATTTCCTTTTCCATGTGGGGGGAAAACAATAAAATTAGTTCATTTTATTCAGGCTATTCAATGCAGCCGGGTTGGTTGGTTGGTAGACATATATTTTCAGGCTTGTGTGCTTGGTCACAAGGACCCGCCTATAATATAAACCATCGTCAAGTAGGACAACACAAGACACACACACACAAATGACAGATGCTGCCATCTTTCGCCACCTCCACAATTTAGACACGTCCCTGAAGGGGAGGGAAGTTTTCTCCAGGGACCTGTACCCGTGGGAAACTGCGCAATGACCGCCCACAGGACTTTCGGACCCAACTGATTTAACGAGCACGTACTCCGCATATGCTCGACAAACACAAACATCCTTGCCTCAACGGAATTCGAACCCGGACCCAGCAGCTCCAAAGGCCAACGTCTTAACCACTGTGCCGCCGGATCGGCTAATGCAGCCGGGGAAATGGTGGCTCAGAAAATCACGTATTTCCATTGAATTACAAAGGCGCACTTATTATTTTATGAGACCCGCAGTCACTTGTGGGATCATTCTTCCTTACATAGTGCCATTGTTTGAATGATCACACAGCCATTTACGCCACTTTTCCTCCCATAACACATACATTTTATTTAAAAGTGCAGGGTGGTTATAAAATAACGCTCGCTATTCGGAGTGGTCTGTAGCTTGAATGAATAATCCAAATGCAACAAAAATTGAGACACTTACTAATGAAGAAGGGGGGAAAAGAATGGAATCATAAAAAAAAAACTCGTCTCTTGACGAGGGTTCTAAATTACGAGGCGTAATCGGAAGTGTTGGCCGTAATTAGCCATAATTGGCTACGCCTCGTAATTAGAACCTTGGTCGAGAGACGAGTTTCTTTTTTATTATTCCATTCTTTTTCGTAAAAAAGAAACTCGTCTCTTGACCAGGGTTCTAAATTACGAGGTGTAATTAGCTGTGTTGGCCTTAATTATCCATAATTAACGACGACTCGTAATTTAGGTTCTGGTGAAGAGACGAGTTTGTTTTTATGATGATTCTTTTTAATGATTATTTTTTAGGATTCAGTCTTTTTTAAGATTCCATTCTTTTTTCCCCTTCTTGATTAGAAAGTGTCTCAATGTTTGATGCATTTGGATTATTCATTCATGCTACAGACCACTCCGAATAGCGAGTGTTATTTTATAACCACCCTGTATTAATGTGATAATAATCTACGTGTAAAAATGCACTTCAAGTAGCGTTAGTTAATGATTACATTCTTTGAGATCAAGTAGATAGAAAAAATTAATACAAAAAGAATATTCCTATACATGTAATGAAAATAAATTAATTTTAGTTGCATAGTTGAATTGAAGTTACTTACACAGCCAATAAATTGTATTTTCAAAAACTTTATTATTATAGTTGTTATAGTTAGAATTATTAAAGTGTAAATACCCAAACACAGGAACAGAGAACAAAAGTGCGCTAAAAACAACCAAAACATTTTTCTTCTTCCTTAAATCCAATACCAATCCTTCAAAATCAAAAAACTCTGCGATATTTCCTCATTAATTATTAAACAGCGATTTCTGTTCCTTCCCATTGTGGTCGGCGTTATTACATGTTACCTGACAGACATTTACGGGGACAAAACTAGCTGCTTTTGTGTGGGAAACTCACCAGATGCGGCTTTGTGCAGAGTTTCACATGGGTTTTTTGTATAGAGCTAAGAGGAAAATGTGGAGATACTTGGTACGAAGCAAAGTGAAGTTTCTAGAAAGTCGACAAGCAACCCTAATAAGCCCAAACAAAGCGGAAGGTCCCAAGTTCGGGTGCAGGCATCGCAAAAACAAAAACCGACATATAAACGGCCCTTGTGTGTAGACATAAAATGTCAGATGAATAATAACCCCTGTTAAAGGAGTGCACGTTAAGGGGTCATAGGATTATTAAACTTCAAAATTTTCGAACGTTCGAATCATAGTTTGCGATTTTATGTAAATTTTTAACTACTCAATATATAAGTATAATTTTTTATATGTAATTCTATAAGACTTATTTACTATAAAACCAATTATACTTATATATTGATCAGTTAAAAAACATTGTATGAAATCGCTAACTGTGCTTTGGAGTTTAAGACTCCTATGACCCCTTAAATAAATCCCGGCGGAGCTGCGTACGATGTCGCTCTTAAAAATTGCGTTGGGTGCCTACTTAGGTGTCTGCTTGTCACTTGACTGTGGTTTTAAATCATGACGTAAATGGCCTCCGTGTAGCGAAAGTGCAACGATAATTCAAACTAAGTCAAACAAACCGCTTCCTCAATATTAGTTCATGATGCTAAAACGCATCATTTTATTGGTCAAAAAGCGATGATTTTAAGAATAAAAAATTGACTGTTTGCACATTTGTAAGCTGTAGCATGAGATCTGAATTTACACTAGATGGTATTATTTAATTTGATAGGTAGAAAAATAATTTTTAAGCATAGTCTTTATTAAAAAGTCAGGAATCGCCAAGTCAATGTAGTAATCCTATACAATCACCACTGTAGAATGGCACCGAACTAGGAAGTCCAGTCGTTTAAGGCATTCGTCTTGCATGCAAAAAAGGCCCGAGGTTCGGGTCCAGTTATCACCAAAACAACTTTATAAAAAGTCCGTGAAATCAAAAATATTAGACGAATAATAACCCCGTGAAGAGTTCGTGCACGTTAAATACCCTCCAAAGTCCCGACGCTGCTTACTATGTCACCCTTACCGGTTGCGTTGGGTGCCTGCTCAGGTGGCGGCTCGTCACTTGGCTGTGGTTCGAAATTACGACTCCCGTCGCCAATAGCCCTTGTGTAGCTCTAATGCGACTATAATTCAAATTAAACCAAACTTAGTATAATGACGCCAAATAGAGCGACGAGAGCGTAGGGTAGGGTATAGGGGTTTTACATATATATTACGGCCTGTGTGCTTGATCAGAAACCAGCTTATATGCCTTCGTCAAGGAAGACATACAAAGGAATATTTTTTTTTACTGTCACAGTGTAAGGAAGTACACCCCGGGCGAAGGCTCGAATTGAACCCGCACCCGCTACAGCGCACAGACTGCTAGCGTCATGGTCTGCGATTCAAGCCACTTCGGTCTTCCGGGCCACCCGAGAGCGTTTATTCACTCTTAGAAATAACACTTTCATTTTTGACTATTCATGAATCCTCAAGCCTCATTTCGTTAATTTTGAGGATTGTTTCGTCAAACTATCACTTGATTTTTAAGTAACCGCGAATCCTCACTTTTACGATCGTGATTCGACGATTCTGTATCTTGATTTTGAGGAAACTGAATCTCATTGTTATACTCACATGCTCAAAAATGACGAAATATTTCTTTAGATTAGACGACATTGAAATCCGCATAAAAATGACGATTCAAATTTCCTCACTTTGAGGAAACGAAAACTCGGAGCATTTGCCAGTAACGGAATCGTCAAAATTAAGGAAAATTTCGTCGTTTTTGAACATTCATTTTTTTAGAGTGTTTGGGCTTACTACAAAGCGATGAATGGCTTCACTTGGCGCACCTATTTTGTATTAGTTTTTGCCCGGCAACCATCTCTCTCTTCTTCTGAACTCTATGGATTTTTGTAAGAACAGTTCAGTGTTGGTGGAAAGCGGGTTCTAATTGTGTGTCAAGTGTCGTGTCAAGTGACCGCTATTATTTGGCTAGAAAGTGTCGAAGATTGGGATGTTATTGTTTAAGAATAAAGACGATTTTTAGTTACTGAGGGGGGAATGTTTAGGTTTGTATTGTGAGGATTTTGAGTCCTATTTTGTAGTTTAATAAGGATGAATGTCCGTCAACAGATATTTCACACAAAAACATTTTGAATTAAATATTCTTAAGCACATTTCAAAAATACCTCAAATACTTCTTTACTGCAGAATCCCATATCAAGTGTCTTAGAACGAGAAGTGAAACCGAACAGGAAGACGTAAAAGCATGCAAATAGAGGAACACAAAGCATAAAAGCTTGTTGTCTGATGTCTAACAAAAAAAGGTTGCATGAATATAGAATAAAGTTAAAAGTGGGTTACAGAGGGACGACCAAACATACAAATAGAAAATTTAAATGATGCCACCAATTACTTGCCATATATTTAGTTATTTATTGGTAAAAAGGAAAGTAGCCTAAAAAGTATAAATTTTAAATCCATTCAATTTGAAAAAAATTCCATTGAAAAGCAAAAATAAAAGAATTCAACTTTTTATTTTTGAGGATCGCTTATGTGTTTTATAATTAAACAAACTCTTGATTTTGGTTTTAAATATTACATTAAGAAAATCAAAATCAAACTTTGTTTTTAAAAAGTATAAAAAATAATTTTATGGAAAGGTACATTTAAAATATTGTTAAGCCAGTTTGAAGTTAAAGATTAGCAATTTTGCCATTTCATAAAACCACAATCTTCAACCACATCTGTAAAACCTGTTTTTCGACGCATGCTCTTCTGCTGCGGAGAAGAAAACATAGCTGATTTTCGAGTATCCTTCGATAAGGCTATGTATTTTCTAACACCAAATTAAAGTTTTTGTGTGAGTTAAATAATAACGTATATAACAGTTACTGCAGAGTTTTCTTTATTTATACTTTGTTTTTAAGAGCTTTACAGGGAGAAGTTCTTTTTCTAAGAATAAATACAAAAAAGTTACATAATTTCTCTAACCCAGACTCTTTAAAAAGAGCTTGTGGAGTGAAACACTACGAGACATTTTATATTGCCACTCAATATATTAATATATTTAAAGGTTAGTTAATACACTGTAGAAGGTTTCAATAACTTTAAAACCTTAAATGTTGTATGACAGATACAAGATTTGCCCAATATTGATTTTCTCGAAACATTTGACAGATATAGTGAAAATTTTTAAAAAAATTGAAATCTGTAGCTCTTTTAGTTCGAGCTGCATAGTGGTTTCAGGCACACAGACAGACGAGATAGCAGAGAGACTGGTGAACAAATGTTCAAAAACAACTTTCTTTTGGAATCAGATTCATCAATTAAAACTAACAATTAACTTTATGTATTAAAATGAAATAAGTAAAGAATTACTAAAATTAAGCTGTAAGTCTTAGACTTAAGACGAATAAAAAGTGGTTAATCGTTATTTTTAATTAAAATTAACAAAACAATCGAAAATTAATTTATTTTTAATTGTTACTGCTACAGTTAACAATTAAATATTAGTAATTGTAATTTTTCACAATTTTAATTGTTAGTTGTTGTGGTTACATCTACCAATTAAGTAATTGTTAATATTTAGCTGTTATTGCAATTGACATTTGGCCAACACCTGGTTACTATTAACTGCAAATCCTAAATCAGATCTAGTACACTGAACTCCCAGTACCGAGACCTAAAATTGCTGGCGATGACTCCCCCTACGACCTGCCGTTAAATCAATCACTTTGTTGGCGGCAGATAATAGACGTAACGACAAAAAGTCGCCAACTCATCGACAACCACATAAAAAAAGGTTGTAATTAAGTCATGTAATATTCAATAGCGCATGTGTTTTCGACTGGAGAAGTGTTGTTTAGCAGAATAGTGAACTAAGTATATGTAAATGGAATTTAATATAGATTTTTATTTGTTTAACCCTTTCAGCCCCAGTGGCAATTTGGCCTTATCGCTTAATTTTTTTTAATTGTATGTAGCCATTTATTACATCCAAAAGCACACAATTTAATTCTAAAAACTTTTCTATATATTTTAAAAATATATTTTATAATCCCAATAGATGTCTTCAGCCATTATTATTTTTTTTAATTATGATTAGAAACATAATGATGCCAAATGGCATCACTGGGACTGAAAGGGTTAAAAGTTACGTTCATTCGATTCATTCAACTTGCACTGGAGCTCATTGTGAAATATTGGCAGTACAAAAACCTGTATATCTCTTTTGA
The DNA here is from genome assembly GCA_023701765.1 of Hylyphantes graminicola. Taxonomy (NCBI): domain Eukaryota; kingdom Metazoa; phylum Arthropoda; class Arachnida; order Araneae; family Linyphiidae; genus Hylyphantes; species Hylyphantes graminicola. The sequence continues at coordinate 16,135,556 of CM043121.1, read as the reverse complement.
ATAGCACGATTAAATAACATTATTTCATAGTTTCGAACAAACGGTCTGATAATGTCTAAATTTTTCCATTTATGGAATATTTTAGGATATTTATTTAAATTTGTATTTAAACAAAGGGAGGCAAATTAGCTCAAATGTGTTTTATTGACTAAAAATAACTTTTTTCTTTTGAAAAACGGCTTGGAAAAATATTCAATACAGGCCGGAAAAATGTGGCTTAGAAATAGTTTTTTTTTCCATTTTATTAACATTGAGGCACTTGAATTTGGAGACCCGCGGTCCAACATGCCCATTTTTCCTTAAATTAAACTTAAAATAATAAACGGTAAGGCAAGTGGGAAATACTTTGAATATTTTCTAAATTGAAATGGCAATGGTGAATGAACTGATGATGCTCTTTAACCCTTTCAGTCCCAAAATTTTACTACACAACAGAGACATCTGATATTCACAAAATAAGCTTATTTTAGGTCAAATATACGAATTCCATAAGAAAGAAAATTATTTAAAAATTTTTATATGGTTTTTGAAACAATGCCAAAATTTTTTAACTGTGGAAAACAATAAAATATATATATAATATATATAATATATATATATATATATATATATATATATAAATATATCTAATATATTATATATGATATATATAATATATATAAACAATAATTTTTAGAAATTATTTTTAAAATATTTTTTAGAAATATTTTTAGAATTGATTAAATATTTAAACTAATAAAATTGATTAAATTTTGATTGTACTATAAAAAAAATTTGTAATTTTTCCTTATTTAATTTTTTAAATATTAAATGAGCAATTATCAAAAATCAGAGAAACGCTTGTTAATTTTTTTCTAAATAAAAAAAAATGTGTTCTGACTTTATTGAGATTAAATAAAATATTGTCTATAGAATTAATATAAGAATTAATATTTTTTAGCATAAAAAAAAATTTGAAAAAAATATTGAAAGTATTATGCCAAAGACTCCTATGACTTAAACGATGAACTTCAAACGATTTTCCCTGAAAAACTATCTTTTTCTTCAAATAAGTCTCTTTCCGACACCCAGTCCAATATCATCCTAAACCTTCTTAACAACATCGCCAAACAGGCGAATAAGCACCAAACCTGTGACACGCATTCGTGACATATTGGCATTGTTCACTTGTTATTATCTAATCTTCCGGTTTCAGTATGGAGCAAGGGTGGTAAAAGTAATTTTCCTCCCCACTACATGATCAGTCATTAACACTCACTGCAACCGGCAGGGCTCTGGACACGCCACATCTGTTACCGAGGTCCGCTAAATAACTGATTTTCGATGGAGGGGTTGTAATTTGGTTTTCGCTCGGTATATGGGAGTTTTTGTTGATATGTAATGATTATTTGTTATTTGGAATAGTTTAGTTGTAACCAGTTTTGACAATTTTTTTTTATATGATTCGAAAAAATTATATAGTGAAAAGTTTATTATTGACATTGTATGATATTTCTTATTTTTTCTATCTTTTTCATGTTAAAAAAGTAATTAAATATTATCAAATATAAAAATAATAAAATTTCATATTTAAGTGGGGATAACTTCAGAAATTTTGATTTTTTTTTTTATAGTTTTAATAATTTTTAATTGTTTGAGACAACCATATAATACTTAAAATAAAAATTGTTAAGTTTCTTTCTAAACATTTAGTTCTCATTAAAGGTTATTTTGTTTTTTAAATATATATTTTTATTGTATGCTTGGCATTATAAATTGCGTTATTTTAAGAAATTAATGTAATTTGCTGCCTATTTCTAGCATCCTTTAGGAGCTTTAAAACAGCCATTATGCTATAATTTAGAAACATGGTCAAGTGGTAAAATACGGCCCCCGAAAGAACTTGAAAACGCATCGTACGCTAATGCCGCGGAATTTTTTATGGCAAACCGGAATTGTAGGGTTCATGGAGTTTCGCAACCTCCAATGAAGAATTGATGTTTCATAACCAAATTCGGCCACAGACTATTATTTGGTTAGAAAAGCGAAACCTCTTTTTCACTAAAGGGGAGCCGTCGGTGATTTTAGAGGACTTTTTTAAAATAATACGTGTTAAAAAACTATAGAAAATATAAAAATCCAATAGATGTCTTACACCCATTTTATTTTTTTTGTTTGAAAATATTATGATCTTTGGCTGAAAGTTTAAAGTTAGCTATTCATACTCGATTACAATCAATAGCACTGTACGCTGAAAAACTCACCTATATGAATAGCACGTATAAATACTTTATTTTCAAATTCTGCTGGCACTGTGGATTTCAATTCCAATATTCCCTTAATTTAAAATTGTAAATAATAATTAATTTCAATATTATTTTATGTCTTACTTAAAGGTTTTAAAAAAAATATAACTTTGAAAAACGCTTGGAAAAATATGTATACAACCAAAAATGTCGCTTGTAGTTTTTTTTTTTTCTATCAGATAATTTCTTTTATTCTGAGACGCGATTGTTAATTTGTTTTTTCTTTATACAAATAGGTTATTTTGTTAAAACGTTCAGAGTTAATCATCATTAGTTAATTGTCATTAGAAAATTAATTTTCCAATGACACTGATTTTTAAAAACAAGAGATGAAGAACACTTTATGGTAGAATTCTAAACTAATTGAGTTTTATTAAAAGCTTCAAAAGATTCAAATTTTGATTTGCTTTATCTAGATGAAATTAAAGTTTAGTTAAACTTAAAACAAAGTATTATAAAAGTGACTTATTAACTATTCATAATAACTAAAGATACATAAAAAATATTAATTAAAATTTTATAACATAATTTCAATAAAAACAGCTTTTCAAAATATAAAATAAACATTTTTCCATCTAATTGGATGGCTCAATAGTCATAGAGCAGGTCAAGCTGTCAGAAGGTCCCGGGCTCGAATCCTTGCGTAAGGGTACGTATATTTGTATTGAGTATTTTCTTCATAATTTTGAATGCTCATTAAAATGCAGCGCGTATCTCAGCGTAGCTTCAATGTGTTAATTTGTTATTATTATTTATTGGCTAAAGTGTCATAAATTTTAAAATTTGTTTATGTTAAGGCTACTCGGATGATATAAATATACAGTAGAAAACGTACAACCATACCCCTTTGGTTAGTTGGTTCATTGGTCGACATACATTTTAAGGCTTGTGTGCTTCGTCAGAGACCCCTATAAACCCTCGTCAAGTAAGACAAACACAACTCTCCGTAGTGTTTTAAGGCGTGACTCAGATAACCTTCTCAGTTCGAATCCCACTACTACCTTCATCCTATAAATCGGATATCTGCTGGAAAGAGTAGAAAAAAATCCAACTCTGACGGACCCGAGTACAATGGACATACGTGCTCGTTAAATCTGTGGAGTCCCAAAAGTGCCGACGGCGTCACGAACGATGTCGCTCGAAGTTTCCACGTTGGGTGCACGCTCAGGTGTCGATTCTCGTCACTAGAACCAGGGTCGTTCTAAATTACGAGACGTTATTGGCTGTGTTAAAGCTCCTGACGGAGGTTAGAAATAGGCCAGCCGGAAACGATTACATTTACCATTTACAAACACAACAAACACACACACACTCCTTCCCTTCAGACATTCTAAATTGTGGATAAGGTGGCGACAGATGGAACATAGTCTCATTCATATGTGTTTGTTGTGTGTCGTGTGTTGTCCTACTTGACCGGTTTATAATGCGGGTTGGGTCCTTTGCCGGACAGCACACAACAAACCTGAAAATATATGTCAACAACCATCACAGACACACATTACGCTTTCAGATGCTGCCATCTATACTCGCGCCACCTCCATAATTTTTGAGATAATGTCTAATTGTCTAATTTTCGGCTAATTTTTATAGTCCCGGGCGCTTAGGTGAGGTGTATGCCACCTGCAGTCCCAAATCAAGGTCATAAAAGCTTTGATACAAAAGAGTTGGTGGTCTCTAAAAAGAGAATTTAAGAAGGCAATGGGTTTCAGAAGCAATCAATAAAAACCAAGAATTTAAATCCGAAAAAAGCCCATAACATTATCCGCGTCGAAGCTAACAGAGGGGGGGAGGGGGGGGGAGCAGCCCGGGGAGCTTAGACATTTCCCTGAATGGGAGGGAATAGTCTCCAGTGGACCTGTACCCGTGGGGAAAACTGTGCAATGACCCGCACCAACATTACTTTCGAACCCCAACAGATTTAACGAGCAACGTACTCCCGCTTTTATACCTCGACAAACATAAACATCCATACCTCATCTGGATTGCGAACCAGACAGACCAGACGCACCAATGGCTGATAAGCTCTTAAACGATTTCGCAGCCGCCTAGTCGGGCCTTACCCCTTCCTTAAGGCCCCCAGGGAAAAAAGGTCCTTAAAAATGTGCAAAGAAGATAATACAAACATAGTTTTATCTTTCATGTAACGTTTTACTACTCAAATATATAAGTACAATTTTTTTATATGTAATTCTTTTATTTTTTTTTTTTTTTTTACAAGATTTTTATTTAATTATTTTAAACAAATTTTTAAATTAATGAAACTTTTAGCCAAAACTAAAATAAATGATTATTAAAACATAAAGCGATTTGAAAACCATTCTGGATTAGGCTTGCGCGGCGAATTATTGAGGTCAAAATTGAAAAAAATGACCAGAAAATGAATTTTATAATTGTTCAAATATGTACAAACTAGACTTTTACCTTATTTCTCACTCTATTCTTAATAAAATAATTAAGATCTTTTTTCTAAAAAAATGTAATAAATTTTTTGTTAAATTTTTTGATTAAATTTTTTTTAAATAATTGTTTAATTAATAATTGAGCTAGAATTCATATTAAGCATTGTTTGTACACATTCTTTAACAATATGGGTTAGTTTTCTTGGTCAATTTTTCCAATTTGACCTCAAAAATTTGCCGCGCAACCTATTCCCAATTGTTCAAATAGCTTTATGTTTATTATCATTTAGTTTTAGTTTTGGCAAAAGTTTCATAAATTTAAAAAATTGTTTTATAATATAAATAAATCTCTTGCAATATTTACATGTTTAAAAATTATATGTACTTATATCGTTGAGTCGAATAAAAAGTTACATGAAAGATCAACATTTGCTTTGCAGTACCTCTTTGCACTTTTTAAGACTCCTATGACCCCTTAATGAAATTCAAAAGAAACTTAAACCATCAGTACCAATCTCTTTGAATAAAGCATTTTTAATGTGGGTTTTTTGCCAATACGACAACATCAAACAACACCATGTTTCGCTCTTTAGAAACATCTAGAAACGATTCTGGTTATTTTGTCTCTATATCGAAGCCTGAAAATCGTGAACCAGAAACGGTGTCCCCGGCATTTATCCAATTGGTTTGTCACGGCAAAAAAATGAACCCGTTTTTTCGTGCTTGTTAAATCGGGCATTATGGGTTGTTATAAACCTAACAGTGCATTAGTCGGGGCAAAGTCTGGGTCGTATATTTCGAACGTTTAGTGCACGCAAACGATTTTGTGGTTATTATGGCATGAGTTGCAGGAGCAAGGGTACGTGGTTAGTTAGAACTATAGATTCTTCATATCACGGCTAAAAAGTATTGTTAGGAAAACTAATCTAACGAGCTGACTTCTCAGATTGTTTTCTAAAATATGAATTCAAAACAAGTTTTCTTGTGGTTTCTGAAATAAACGATTATATTAACATTTTAAAGTAATAGGAAGCACAATTTGGAACGAGAAGTTTGTGATTGTGACTGTATTCTATCCTTCTTCAACCTTAATTTATTACAAAAACAAAACTAATAAAGAATTTTTTAAAAAAAAAAGGCATTTGCATGGTTATTGATAGAATTTTTCTGGATAAAAAAAAAGCGTACCAATTTTAAAAGCAATGGTATAAAATCTTATTATAATTCCTTGTAATCATTTAATTGTTAAATACAAACATAATAATTATATTTATTTTTTTGACGTGAACCTACACCCCTACACATTAAAACAAAAATACACTGCCTAATTTTTACAGTAATGTTCGTTTGAATATGTCTACGTGATAGAAAAAAAAATTGTGTTCATTTTATCATATATTTCATAATAGGAAAATTAAAAGTTAAAGTATTATAAACAAAAGTTACAACTTCGTTAGCAGAGAAACCCAATAAAATCTTGTCAATTTCCTTTATTTTACGAATCATGAAAGATGGAAGAACACATATCACATGGGATTACGCTGCCGTGGGCAGGTAAGCTGCAGCTACTTCCATAATGCCTTGGACCATTGTTCCAATTACTTACAGTGGTGGCCAAAAGTGTGGACATTTTGAAATAACCTACAATAAAAAATATATAATAATATATTCTAATTATAAAAAAAAATACACGAATAAAATAGTATGAAAATAAAAAAAAATGTATATTAAATATTAATATATTCTACAAACACGCAAAGTTGAAAGACTCGAAGCTATGTCCACACTTTAGGCCACCACTGTAATTACCCTAACCTTTAAGAATTTTTTTCTGGGCAAAAATGCTACAACTCATTGTTGCGATTATTGCAGTTTAGCCGCCCACCGTAGTAGGGCAAATTAAATAAATGCAGAAGAAGAAGCATCCAAAGTAAGCATTAGCAATGCCGGTCCACTGGCGCAATGGTCAGTGTACTACCTTTGAGCTCGCTGGGCTCTGGTCGAAGTCCCAAGAATGCATGGATGTTTGTGTTTGTCAAGAAATGTTTTATTTGTCGATGTGCTTGTGATCCTCCTTGTTGTCTCTGTACGCTCTTCTGCGGAGCGGGTAATGGGCAAATAACCCTACCCCTTGCCTTCTACGATGCGCATCACTTCATTGTCATTTTGTCATTTTGTCAAGCGCTTCATTAGCCATGCCGGTCACTGGGCGCAATGGTTAGTGTACTTGCCTTTGGAGCTGCTGGGGTGTGGCTCGGGTTCTGAATCCCAATAAGGGCATGGGATGTTTCTGTGTTTTGTCAATAAATGTTGTTATTTGTCGATGTGCTTGTGGCGTCCTCCTTTGTGTGTCTCTTGTGACTGTCTCTTCTGGGCGAGCGGGGTAATGGGCTATATAAACCCTACGCCCTTCCCTTTAGAAGGCGCAATCACTGTATTTGTCTTTTTGTCAAGCATAGCAATGCCGGTCCACTGGCGCAATGGTTAGTGTACTAGCCTTTGGAGCTGCTGGGCTCGGGTTCGAATCCCAATAAGGGCATGGATGTTTGTGTTTGTCAATAAATGTTGTTATTTGTCGATGTGCTTGTGGCGTCCTCCTTTGTGTGTCTCTTGTGACTGTCTCTTCTGGCGTGCGGAGGTAATGGGGGCTATATAACTACGCCCTTCCCTTCTAGGAGGGGCCTTCACTGTATTTGTCATTTAGTCAGCATTAGCAATGGAAAGGGAGTGGATGCACAACCTGTGGTTAAATCTGCTAAGAGATTTTAACAACACAGAAGCAAAATGCATATGAAGTATCTCTTATATAGCCTGTGTCGTAGTCACCCTAAATGTTGTTTTCTTTGTTACAAAACGCACACAGTAGTAGAACAACATTTACAGAACTACTTTGCTTCGTTAGCATTAATGTGAATGGTGAAGAAAAATTATTATTATTATTTTATTATTATTATTATTATTTATTATTTATTATTGTTATTTTATTATTTGTTGTTATTATTGTTATTATTATTATTATTATTATTATTATTATTATTATTATTATTATTATTATTATTATTATTATTATTATTATTATTATTATTATTGTTATTGTGTTGTTGTTGTCGTTGTCGTTGTTGTTGTTGTGTTGTTTTTGTTGTTGTTGTTATTATTATTAAAAATAGTATAAAAAACATACGCTTGTGTTTATTACAATCTGTTCCACACTCATCTCATAATCACTTAATACAAAGAACAAACAAAAAAGTATCTTCGAAAACTTTTTTGGAATAGTGCTCTTAAAGAAGAAAAACTCTAGAAAGCTTTACCTTCATAATAACTAAGTTTTCACTTTTCAAAGCAATTTAAATATGTTCCTTAAATATTCCGCGCAATAACTAAATCATTTAATAAATAAAATTGGTAAGATATATATATTTCCAAATATCTACAAAACTAAGAATTTAATCGTATTTACCATTGATTTCCAATTGCGGTAATTTTTTTTAATAATTAATTTACTAAACTACTTACAACTTTGTACTTACTGCGTTTATTACTTAAAAAACTGGTTTTAAAAATGCAGAATTTTATATTTTGCTCTAATTGTGTGATAAAAGTTATAAATGGTGTAGTTGTGGAATAATTAACCAAAATGTTAAAAACTTCACATCGTAATATTTGTCCTATAATATAAAAATAACATATATTATTGAAGTCCAAAGAATTTTAGAAAAATATTTCTGTTTCAAATTCGGAACTACAAATATATAATTATTATTATTTTTTTTTGGAAAAAAAAAACACTGCAGACATATCATAATAATTTAACGCATATTTGGGAACATGACAGATAACAGTTAAAATTATCTAACATTTATAAATCGCCAAATTAAGATTCTCGAAATTAAAATTAATTTTTAAAAATATTGAAAAGTAATCTTTTTTTTTTTTTGTAAAATTACACATATAACTTAGAAGTAGGAATTTAACCTCGAAAAAACTGACATCGACCCAACTTGATGACTCTTACATCATTTCACACGCGATTACAAACGCACATACCATTGGCCATTCGAGACAGGAAGAGGCGTGGCAACAGAACCCTCACGGATTGGACGCCGCACTTCATCGGAGCGCCTTTAATTGGCCGAGATTTTCTCCTTTCCTTTCTCTAATAACTCAAAACCAATAAACCCCGCCAATTTGGCTAATTATCTTGGAAGCCAAATCCAGTTAGGGATTCGCCAATCTTCGCTTAATTGCTTAACCCGATGTGAAGTCAGGTCTTTTTTCTTTTGCAGTATTTTTTCTTTACGAGGTTTGGTCACGATTTCGATCGTGTAGCGAGTGTGTTTAATGATTTAAGGCTGTCTGTTTCTTACCTGCGTTAAAGAGATTTAACGGCCAGATACGCCTTTTAATTCTGAACCAGGGTCTTGAGTGCGTGTTTGGTTGATTGGGATTACAAGAGCAGTGTGTGTTGTTGTATTAAGGTCGTAATCAATTTTCTTTTATGTGATATGTTTTGATGAATGTGGGTCACGCTTATACGTCAGTGCAAATATTAGATGCTCATTTTCAGCGTTGGGTTACTCAAACACAGCCTATTGCGTCTTCGTAGCTACCTGAAAGCCCTTTAATTCAAATAACATCGATCTGGTTGGTCGGTAGACAGGTATATATTCAGGTTTGTGCGCTTGGTCAGAGACCCTCTTAAAGGCCTTCGTCAAGTAAGACAGACACAACACACACATAAGTGGTTCCATCTAATTTTTAGAGACAGAGGCCAACTAGAGGATCCCCAGAATTGACTTGTCACCCTCAGAGGTATTGATTTGGTATGGGAACTTGGAGGACTTTGTGACCACGCCGGATTTAACATGCACCAGTCACCAGGCAGCGGGGCTCTAACTCTCAACCTTAGGGATGCCAGTCCCAAGGCCTTAGAGACCAGGCTTTTCCGGCCTACATCGATCTGTCTCTTATTGTTTTCCTATTTAAATCATTTAAAATTCCTCTAATTCAATGAATTTGACATTGATAACAATTTGACATTTTAAATATATTTTGAGTATAATAGACATTAATTACTTAAATTTGATTAAATTTATTTCAAGTAAACTGCCTTTTAGGAGGATATTTAAAAGTTTTTTTTTTTTAAAGGAATTACGTATGGGGATGTTTCATATGATGTAACGCTCCTGTTTCCATTTTTCTACGCACTGCAATGTCATTGGTTGATTCGGTTTCATTCTCAAAATGATCGATACAGATGAAAAAAATTCTATACATGATTTCTTTAACAAATGTCTTGAACAACCAACAGTTCAACAAGAAGTTGACATTTAAAAAATTAAATAAGTAAAATATTTTTAGAAAACTCATTTTCGAATAACAAAGCTAAAGTAATTCCAGACAGCATATGAAAACAAGACTGCTTGAGATGTTACCGTTCGCACATGAAGCAATCCCATTATATAAATACTCGCAAAATGATTTTTTAGCTACATTTGTTGTTGTTGTTGTTGTTGTTTTTGTTGTTGTTGTTATTATTATTAAAAATAGTATAAAAACATACGCTTGTGTTTATTACAATCTGTTCCACGTCTCATAATCACTTAATACAAAGAAAACTACAAAACGGGTACGCTCTTCGAAAACTTTTTTGGAAGTGCTCTTAAAGAAGAAAAACTCTAGAAAGCTTTACCTTCATAATAACTAAGTTTTCACTTTTCAAAGCAATTTAAATATGTTCCTTAAATATTCCGCGCAATAACTAAATCATTTAATAAATAAAATTGGTAAGATATATATATTTCCAAATATCTACAAAACTAAGAATTTAATCGTATTTACCATTGATTTCCAATTGCGGTAATTTTTTTTAATAATTAATTTACTAAACTACTTACAACTTTGTACTTACTGCGTTTATTACTTAAAAAACTGGTTTTAAAAATGCAGAATTTTATATTTTGCTCTAATTGTGTGATGATTTTTTAGCTACATTTTAAGAACTTGCAAAAAAAATTATTTTTTAAAAAAGGAATGTTTTATAATGGAAATGTTTCTTGTGATGTCACACTCTTCTTACGGCAATGTCATTGGTAGTTTGGTTTCTTTCCCTATTATGAAAAACAAGACAATTGATTTCTTGTGATGTCAAGCTCTCTGTAATCCATTTCCCCCAACTATTCCATTGTTATTTTGGTTTTGTTTGGTTTTCTTTCTGTACCATGTGAAACAAACCCATTGTTTGAACTCTTTTAACGCATTATATTATTGACAAGAAATCTCAAACTTTCATCTGTTATTTACTTTATATTTTTATTCCAAAAATTTTCAACACACAAAATAGGATGTATTTAAAAAAAATTGACCAATAAAAATAATCTTCTAGAGCTGGTGATAAAATAATAGTACATATAAATAACATATAATTTTCTTTTTGAATTCCAAAATAGTAAAAAAAAAACTTTGCTTGACAAATAAGATTTATAGAATAAATAACATACACCATAAATATTACTAGCTTAAAACAGATAATTGAATTACTTTCTACAAGTAATTCATAATAAAATTTATGCGATTCTTATCTTCTTTTCAATTACGAAAAAACACTGACGCCATACTTTTGCACTGCCTGAATTAGCATATACGTCTTGCTGAACCCTTCAAGTATATTTTATGTCCTTATATTTTAACCATTTATCAGAGAAATGTAATCAGACGCTCCTTCGTAAACAAGTCTCTATTCCCCAAAGTCGTTCACATTTAAATACAACTCCACTCTTATTGTTTTTAAAACCAATGTTCTTCTTGGGGAATCTGGCAGCGTCGTCTACGGCTCTCGCAGTATCTCGCGAATAAACGGGATGTCGCGAAATGGCTCGCTGGGGAAATCACTGTGAACAGATAAAATTGATTTGATAATTTATGCGACTCGGAACAAATTTAATTTAACGAGAAAAATTATGGTTTTATTATTTTTTTGATATTTGTATTACCTTATTTTTTTTCAAAAAAAATTGAGGGTGAGTACTTAAAGTTAATTAGATGTTTTGAGATGGAGATTTTGAGTAAAATTACATAAAATCTCAGAATTAAAATAGTAGTTTAAAATAATTTTGTAAGCTGAATTAAGTGCATTAAGTCTACCATAATATCTGACAAAAATATTTTATTTTTGCGATTTTTACAGACGTTATAATTTAATGATATTTCAATAAAATTTAGTACTTAAAAAATGATAATTTATGCTACTCGGAACAAATTTAATTTAACGAGAAAAATTATGGTTTTATTATTTTTTTGATATTTGTATTATCTTATTTTTTTTTTCAAAAAAGATTGAGGGTGAGTACTTAAGTTAATTAGATGTTTTGAGATGGAGATTTTGAGTAAAATTACATAAAATCTCAGAATTAAAATAGTAGTTTAAAATAATTTTTTAAGCTGAATTAAGTGCATTAAGTCTACCATAATATCTGACAAAAATAATTTATTTTTGCGATTTTTACAGACGTTATAATTTAATGATATTTCAATAAAATTTAGTACTTAAAAAATGATAATTTATGCGACTCGGAACAAATTTAATTTAACGAGAAAAATTATGGTTTTATTATTTTTTTGATATTTGTATTATCTTATTTTTTTTTTCAAAAAAGATTGAGGGTGAGTACTTAAAGTTAATTAGATGTTTTGAGATGGAGATTTTGAGTAAAATTACATAAAATCTCAGAATTAAAATAGTAGTTTAAAATAATTTTGTAAGCTGAATTAAGTGCATTAAGTCTACCATAATATCTGACAAAAATATTTTATTTTTGCAATTTTTACAGACGTTATAATTTAATGATATTTCAATAAAATTTAGTACTTAAAAATGATAATTTATGCGACTCGGAACAAATTTAATTTAACGAGAAAAATTATGATTTATTATTTTTTTGATGTTTGTATTATCTTATTTAAAAAAAAAAAAAAAAAGATTGAGGGTGAGTACTTAAAGTTAATTAGGCGTTTTGAGGTGGAGATTTTGAGTAAAATTATATCAAATCTCAGAATTAAAACAGTATTTTAAAATAAAGTTTGAAGCTGAATTAAATGCACAAGTCAACCATAATGTCTGACAAAAATATTTTATTTCTGCAATTCACAGAGTTTTCAATTCCATGATATTTCAATAAAATTTTGTACATAAAAAAATACGCGATTCTCAAAGTCCAACAACAATAGCTTTAATTATGAAGGTATTCTTTCTTCACTATTGCCTCTTTCAAGCTGGCACCCCCATTTGGGGGCATTTTTTAAAACCTCCCCGCAAACAATTGACACTTTAATTAGTTCCGAAATTCACCTGGTCCGATAGAAGAAGATCCAAATATCAACTTTCAGCCTTTGATTACAAGTATCAGTCATTTAAATCTATAAATATATGAAGTTGAACGAGGGCCAATAAGATATTAGAGTTCTAAAAAAATATTTTTTTTTTCAAACTTTTCCGAAAATTTTATTTTAGTAGTTCATTTTAAAGACATTTTGCATCAAAAAAACTATGTTGAAATGTGTTGAAATGTCTGTTAACTGCAAATAAATAATACGGCCGTTTTTGTTACATTTATAGCACAAAAAATTTGTATTTTAGAGTAGGCGTGTCCCTAAGTAAATTTATACGTAATTTTTTTTAAAAAAAATTTCTTTGAAAAACATATTTTAACATATATTTGTATGAAAAGTATGTTTAGATAAAACAAGAATGTACGTGTAGGATTTTGCTCGGGTCTTACGATTATAAATATTAGCGAAGCTAAGTACTTCTGTAAATGCTGTTCTACTACTGTGTGCCTTTTATAACAAAGAAAACAACATTTAGGGTGACTATGTGTGTGACACAGGCTATATGTAAGAAATACTTCATATGCTTTTTGCTTCTGTGTTGTTAAAATCTCTTGATAGATTTAACCACAGGTTGTACATCCACTCACTTTTCCGTTGCTAATACTTAAGTTGGATACTACCCAAATTGTATTTATTTAGATTGCCATAGTTTCATATTTAAAAACTATATTCTTTCATCTCTCACGATTGTTAAAATAAAGGAAACTCGAAGTAAAATTAAGTTTTTATTTGATATCTTCTGCTAAAGGAGTTATAATTTAAATTTCAAATATTTTTACATTCAATTGCTTAAGTTGAAATACAAAATTAAAGAGCTAATCGTGATTGGTTAGAAATTCCGAAATGGGGATTTTGTATTTTCAATATTGAAGGATGGGAGTAAAAAAAAGTAGTTTTCAGGTATTTGTCGGCCTATCCATCTCCCTCTGACATTCGGTCCGTTTGAATCAACTTTACAGCTTGAATTAAAAGATACACGGACTTCCGAACAAGAGTTCACTGTAAAAAAACCTGTTGGTTTTACAGTTAAAAACTGTCAACTTTGACGCCAGTTAATAACTGTTTATTTTACAGTTCAAAGCTGTAATTTTTTACAGTCTAAAACTGTAATTTTAACAGGGAGAAATTGTTAATTTAGCAGGGAAACTGCTAACTTAACAGTTTTTTCCTGTTAAAATAAAATACCCTGAACTAGCCTTAGTGACCAAGTGGACCACCTTTATCGCAGGCGGCACAGTATTGGGCTCGCATGCAAGAGGTATAGATCTGGCCCGGTTTTGATCCAGGAACCTCTTGCGTACGAGTTCAATACTGATCCGCCTGCGCCGAAGTGATTACTGGTCGTGAGAGCTAGTATTGGGTATTTGTGCTTAGCGATGATCTCAATCACGTGACTCTTTGCACGTCTAAGTAAACAATTTTCCCTGCTAAAAAAACAGTTTCTCCCTGTTAAAACTACAGTATTCCTGTAAAAAAATGACAGTTTTAAACTGGAAAAATTTACAGTTTTAAACTGTAAAATAAACAGTTATTAACTGGCGTCAAAGTTGACAGTTTTTAACTGTAAAAACAACAGGTTTTTTTTACAGTGTTCCTGGTACCAGTCGCATGCGATAATAGGTTTTTATTTAAAGAAAAATCGCACATGAACAAAGGTTAGCTGCCATAGAACTTTTTAAGTTTTAAAGTTTATAATGAAAAATGGGAGCTCTACTGACCCGACCAAAATTCTACACCGTATTTTCTTAATCTAAACATACTTTTTACACAAGTATATGTTAAAAAGTATGTTTTTCTAAGATATTAAAAAAAAAATTTTAATGGTATACAAATTTTTTGTGCCATAATTGCAACAAAAAGGTCGTATCACTTATTTGTAAATAATATATTATTTCAACATTGTTTTTAATGCAAAATGCCTTTCAAATTAACTGCTAAAAGAACTTTTTGAAAAGTTTGAAAAAAAACAACAAAAAAACATTGAAATAATTTTTTTTAAGAACTCCAATATCTTACTGATATTTTGTCAACTTCATTTTTTATAGGAATAAAGGACTGATACACGTAATCAAGGGCTGAAAACTGATATTTAGATCTTCTTCTATCTATCTAGGTCAATTTTGGAACTAATTAACGCGTTAATTGTTTGAGGGGAGGTTTTAAAAAATGTCCCCAAACGGAGAAGCCAGATAGCAAGAGGTTAAGATGAAAAGGTAATATGGAAACTTAAAGAAAGTAGGTAAAAGGGGTAGAATAAAAAAATTCAAAAACCACTGTCGGGTTGATAATAGCTAGATTAACCTTCCAAACCTCTAAACTGTCCAGAACAGTATTAAAATCACCCGATTGCAGATTATGAAATTTCAATAACTCGTTTAGTGCTTGTTAAATGAATCAATTAAGTTTGTTGTAAGCAGCATCTTCATTGTAATTCAGCCCATCATGTCTTTCGAAATCAAATTTAAATCCCATTTAAATGCATCGAGAATTTAACAGGAGCTAATTTTATAAAATTACAAAATTTAAATCCCGAAAAGAATCTTTAAAATAAATAACATTCCCCGTCTTCTAAATCAAGTAAAAAGGAGTTAACATTATTTACATTTTAAGCAGCCGCGGTTTCAAAAGTTCGCCGCCATCGTAAATTAGCTTGGAAATTGAATCACTTTTCAGCCATACAGCATTCGATAAAAAAATAAAGAAGAAGAAAATAACTCCTTAAAATCTATAGCAGGATTCTCGACACGAGAAAGGAGTGATTGAGAAGAAGAAGATTCTCCCCTTTTCTGCATTATCGTTTGCTTTGAATTGCGGCATCTGTGACCAAAGGAGGAATCTCTTTTATAAGTTGCCAGATCTATAAGTGATAGGGAAAGGAACGTTTGAGTTGTGTCGGGGAATGTGTTGGAAGTTCTAAATATCTCTATAGGTTGTATGCAGCATTTTGCTGATTTAAGGTATCCATATACCTTATATGCCTTAGAAAACGGAAAAATTGATCAAATTATGTGTTGTGATACTTTTGCATGAAAATATTACCTGATTCTTTATCTTTCAAATGGTACAAGTAGATTTATTGAATCGTAAATAGTTTTTAATTTGCAGGCTGTCTTTTAAAAGATATTCTACTGTCACAAATCTCACAATTAAAACCTTGAACTCATTTTCTGAAAAACGAATTTTTTCATAATATGCTTGTACTCCGAGCAAGATATTTCAAATTAATATGCTTCATATACACCTAGAATCTAGGCGACTCTCGTTACCAGGTTTGATACTCGGATTATAAAGAATATGTTCTCTCTGTGTATGTTAAAGTATGCAGAAATTTAATATTTGCTGAGCGAACCCAAGCCAAGTGAGTAAAAAATATCAATATTTAGATCACCCCTTTCTTCTAAACAATAAATTGACAAGCTAGAACACCTGTTACCAGGGAAATATCATCAATAGCCAACCGCAGCCCTTAAACAGTTTTGTGTGCCCCCTAGTACCTTCTAATTGTGGGCTCAGCTGGTATCAAAAAGCTCGTATTAACGACTTACCCTTACCAACCAATCGGAGCAAAGTACTGTACAAGAATTCGAGTATTTTTTCACCCCTTTTTTGTTGTTCCTTCTTAATATTATCTGGCTATATTTTTCTTATTCTCAGTATATGTAAGAGAAATCTGTATGTCTGGTAATTGTTAGAGACATTGAGAAAATAACAAATATTTATTTTTTAATAGTTCTTTTGTATGAAGGAAACGCGAAGTCCTTGCTTTAACCTTTCGCTTGTTTGATAGAATATTTTAACGGATAAAACATTTTTATCAGCTAAAGGACTGTATATACTAGTTAAGATAGCCTTGCATTGTTTTTGAAAGTTTTTTTCCCGTTTTTACCTTTAGAAATTTACATACAAGACTTTTTTAAGTTCTATGCAATTACTTTAATAATAGTAGGAACATATGGTAGTAGAATATGGGACACTTTAGCGCCGGAAGTCCAAAGGTCAAGTCATCAGGGAAGGAGTTGGGTGCTCTCTAGTGGCTCGGAAGTCACGTGACCGGAAGTGGCGTGGGAGTCGTGTGGTCTCTAAGTGTTAGGTGGAGTTGAGTTGTTTTAGTTGAGTTGTAGGGTTGCTGGTTTGTTTGGCGTGACGTATAACCTTACTGTATTGTTTTAGTTGAGATGTAGGTGTACTGATTTGTTTTGCGTGACGTAGTTTGGAAATTATTATAGTTTCGGAATGGCAACGGGTCGGTTGTAGTAAAAGAGTTTGGGAATGGCAACGGGTCGGTTATAGTAAAAGTACAGTTATTGTTGTATGCGTAATTTTTATTGCATTATATGTAGTGGAGTTGAGTTGTTTTTTGGCTGCAAGTTGAGTTGTAGATGTGCTGATTTAAGGTGTTTTGCGTGACGTATAGTCTTACTGTAGGAAGTATAATAGTTTAGGAATGGCAACGGTCTTTAATAGGTTATGGTAAAAGAACAGTTATTAGTAGTCGTTGATTCGGAATATTTTTTCTTACAGTAATTAGGGAAAGTTTAGTGTAACATTTTAGAACAGTCTTGTTATAATAAAAATTGTATCGTAATCATTTCTTTGTTTTAGTAATTATAGTCTTAAAAATATAACTTTTTTTTTTCAAAAAAAAAATAATAAATATTACTAATATTTTTCTTCAACTGTAAATATTATATATATAAGTTTCATAATTTCGAAACTTTTTTTTCTGCTAACTTTTAATATTAAGTTTATTTTAAATGCACTTAAAGTTTTTTTACTTTTAAAGTTTATTTCTTTAAAATATTTTTATCTTATTTTCAAAGCAGTAATAAAATACACAATTTTAAGAGACATCAACATTTATTAACACTAAAATGCATATGTACATGGAATAAATACTAACATAACATTTCTTCTGAAGATGCAAACATATTTTTCACATCATGTAAAAATGATGGTACATTAATCAAGGAGAAAAATCTCTAATCAGAATCAAATTCACAAAATATACATGGTGCATATTCTCTTCAACAAATTTCCGTGAAAGTTCAATATAGTCAATCTCGTACATAGCTGAATCAAAAAACATATCTACAAGTTCTTTAGGTGTATGACACGCACAGGGTATCGCATCACGTCCATAGCAAGGGGCCAATTCTTTCATTCTTTTTTAGTGAAGTAAATTCAAGAAAACACTTACGCAGTGATTTCTGCTATTATTTTATGTTGGTTCATTTTATTCTTACCATATGAAATGTGGTTTATAATAATTTCAATTGTAGAATTATTCTCTTATAGTAAGCAGTTCTGTTTAAATGGATTTCAAATCGTTGGTGCTATTCTAATCAGTAAAGTTCTTATATATAAAAATGTATTTATTTTTACAAATTGCACTAGGTGATTTATTACGTTTAAATGTACTTCAAATCGTCAATATTATTTTATAGCTAGCGTGGTAAAAAATAAAACTAGTTAGTCCCCTCGGTAAAATGTTTTTCTAAAATTATTATATTTAGAAATTTTTGCTGTTCAATTATTATTTTAAATGATTTACTTTTTGTTAAAAGTATTTTTTTTTAAATACTTTGGTTAAAATATTTCGACAAACGGTCTAGAGTTAAAAGATTATTATCAAGACAATAGTAATAGTTTTGTTTAATGTTTCTTATATTTAATGCTGAAACTTAGATTTTTTCTGCTCTTAATGTGAATTTTATATTTAAATGTATTAAAAGTAAAATTTTACTCTCTATTTTGCGTCTACATTGTGAATTTTAAGGTCTGAATAAGTATGTAATGATATTGCAATACCTTGCTTATGGAGAAGTAGTTAGGTGATTCACATATTTTTCATTAAACTAGTTAAATTATTTTAAAGTGGAATGGTTATTTCGCAAGTTATTGTCACAGAAATTTAGTATGCTCTAATTTTCAAATCGCGTTTTTTCTATAATCTAATATTACAAAAATCTGATCTAATATCACAGTACCCCCTCGTAAAAAACTTTGTATTCATACAGGTTTAAAGAAAATAGTTCGGAAAAAATTCCCTTGTAATAGCTGATAACAGTCTATGAAATGAAATTTCACTATATAATCAGGAAAAAAATCTTAATTACAATTACAATGATTTAATTACTTTTAAATAGATGGTAACTATTAAAGTAAAAGCCCTATTAATCTTGAAAAGGTAGTAACACTTTCAAATCAAAAATCCTCGAAAAGAATGCCAACATCCTTTACGCAAGTAAACACATAGAGGTCCATTGTCAATAAACAGAATTCCCGATAAGAAAGATTCTGATAAGGTTAGACTAACTTCATACATTGCTAGAAAAGTTACTCGGATTTATCAGAGTACTAAATTTCAACTTTATTTTAACGAGTATTGTAATGAAAAGTTTTGACTAAAACTATTCAAAGTATTTGAATTATAAAAGGGAATTTAATTTTTTTCTTTTTCCATGCTAAATAGTGATTACAGAATGATTCATAGAAAATAATACTTAATCAAAGATAAGACTACAGGATGTAAAATTTATCAAATAAATAATATATTAGATTTAATTCTTAAAGATTAATTGATTTTTAAAACGAAAAAATTACAAGTAAACAAATCGATTTTAATATTAGCACCGCAAAACATCGAAAAAATGCAATGACTTTCTTATTCTTATGATAACGCAGCTGTAAGATAAAGTCCATAGATAAAACGATCTGATGAATAAACAGGACTCACAATCCCGTGAAAGCTGTAATATAGGCGATAAGACTCGATACAGCAAATACTCTATAAAAACCACCCTATAGATTTTTAATTAATACACTTTAATTTATAAAAATGTAGAATTTCTAAAGGATTTACTTTTATAATAAGTACAAGAGTTAGTTTATATCAACCAAACTTCAGTGTTTTACATTTTTTTTTTATTGTTGTAAACCAAGTCTGAGTTTTACTAAGACTATTTTTTTAAAAAAAAAAAATCTTGTAAGACTACCTTTTTAAATTCCAACTCTCACTCAATCATATATCTTAAGACTTATTCAGTCATTTTTCTTAAGAGTTATAAAAAAAAAATACTAACAAAAACTTAGTTTCAATTTAAAATTCAAATGGTTACCATAAAAGATGATAACATTTTTATCAAATAATACTGTGGAATAAACCTCAGTTTAAAATCCATTTATTAAATAAATTTAAGTAAAATCGAGTTACTCGAATGTAGTTTGTTTTATATTTGGCTACATTATCAATGGTTCTATGTAATGTTTAACTAATACTCAAAATATTCAGGAATACATCAGGTTTAATGTAAAAATAATACACCAACGCGTAGATTATAGGCTTATATGTATAAATTTTGGTTGGAGTTCAAAAACAACTTTGAAAGAAATTGAGTAGTTTTATCAAATATTTTTGATTGAAACTCTAAAAAATTGGATATATTCTTTGAAATAATAAAATAGTAGTAAGAAAACGTGTAAAACTCTATTTTAACGTCTTTTGGTATGACATTAATGGTAGGAATATATCTGAAATACATAATGAATTGTGTAGTTATATATTAGTTGAACCCATATGTTTAATTATATATGACTAAGTCTCAAGTTTTAAAAATATATAGTGGATGATCGGAGGATTGAATCGAAACTGCGATATTGCGATTAAATAGATGATTGAATAGAAATTGCTTCTCGTATCTTCGATACGAGCAAGTGGAAGTCATTGGATCAGCATGTTTATTGAAGATGGAAAACACTTAGAATTTATTTGTAGCTACGGCAAATCTCCCTATTTTTTACGGAGATATATTTAAACCTTTCCTATCAAATTTTTAAATGTCAGTTGGAATAACACTTGTTTTCAAAGTTTGACATACATTAGAAGTCAAACTTTGAAAACAAGTGTTATTCCAACTGACATTTAAAAATTTGATAGGAAAGGTTTAAATATATCTCCGTAAAAAATAGGGAGATTTGCCGTAGCTACAAATAAATTCTAAGTGTTTTCCATCTTCAATAAACATGCTGATCCAATGACTTCCACTTGCTCGTATCGAAGATACGAGAAGCAATTTCTATTCAATCATCTATTTAATCGCAATATCGCAGTTTCGATTCAATCCTCCGATCATCCACTATATATTTTTAAAACTTGAGACTTAGTCATATATAATTAAACATATGGGTTCAACTAATATATAACTACACAATTCATTATGTATTTCAGATATATTCCTACCATTAATGTCATACCAAAAGACGTTAAAATAGAGTTTTACACGTTTTCTTACTACTATTTTATTATTTCAAAGAATATATCCAATTTTTTAGAGTTTCAATCAAAAATATTTGATAAAACTACTCAATTTCTTTCAAAGTTGTTTTTGAACTCCAACCAAAATTTATACATATAAGCCTATAATCTACGCGTTGGTGTATTATTTTTACATTAAACCTGATGTATTCCTGAATATTTTGAGTATTAGTTAAACATTACATAGAACCATTGATAATGTAGCCAAATATAAAACAAACTACATTCGAGTAACTCGATTTTACTTAAATTTATTTAATAAATGGATTTTAAACTGAGGTTTATTCCACAGTATTATTTGATAAAAATGTTATCATCTTTTATGGTAACCATTTGAATTTTAAATTGAAACTAAGTTTTTGTTAGTATTTTTTTTTTATAACTCTTAAGAAAAATGACTGAATAAGTCTTAAGATATATGATTGAGTGAGAGTTGGAATTTAAAAAGGTAGTCTTACAAGATTTTTTTTTTTAAAAAAAAATAGTCTTAGTAAAACTCAGACTTGGTTTACAACAATAAAAAAAAAATGTAAAACACTGAAGTTTGGTTGATATAAACTAACTCTTGTAATTATTATAAAAGTAAATCCTTTAGAAATTCTACATTTTTATAAATTAAAGTGTATTAATTAAAAATCTATAGGGTGGTTTTTATAGAGTATTTGCTGTATCGAGTCTTATCGCCTATATTACAGCTTTCACGGGATTGTGAGTCCTGTTTATTCATCAGATCGTTTTATCTATGGACTTTATCTTACAGCTGCGTTATCATAAGAATAAGAAAGTCATTGCATTTTTTCGATGTTTTGCGGTGCTAATATTAAAATCGATTTGTTTACTTGTAATTTTTTCGTTTTAAAAATCAATTAATCTTTAAGAATTAAATCTAATATATTATTTATTTGATAAATTTTACATCCTGTAGTCTTATCTTTGATTAAGTATTATTTTCTATGAATCATTCTGTAATCACTATTTAGCATGGAAAAAGAAAAAAATTAAATTCCCTTTTATAATTCAAATACTTTGAATAGTTTTAGTCAAAACTTTTCATTACAATACTCGTTAAAATAAAGTTGAAATTTAGTACTCTGATAAATCCGAGTAACTTTTCTAGCAATGTATGAAGTTAGTCTAACCTTATCAGAATCTTTCTTATCGGGAATTCTGTTTATTGACAATGGACCTCTATGTGTTTACTTGCGTAAAGGATGTTGGCATTCTTTTCGAGGATTTTTGATTTGAAAGTGTTACTACCTTTTCAAGATTAATAGGGCTTTTACTTTAATAGTTACCATCTATTTAAAAGTAATTAAATCATTGTAATTGTAATTAAGATTTTTTTTCCTGATTATATAGTGAAATTTCATTTCATAGACTGTTATCAGCTATTACAAGGGAATTTTTTCCGAACTATTTTCTTTAAACCTGTATGAATACAAAGTTTTTTACGAGGGGGTACTGTGATATTAGATCAGATTTTTGTAATATTAGATTATAGAAAAAACGCGATTTGAAAATTAGAGCATACTAAATTTCTGTGACAATAACTTGCGAAATAACCATTCCACTTTAAAATAATTTAACTAGTTTAATGAAAAATATGTGAATCACCTAACTACTTCTCCATAAGCAAGGTATTGCAATATCATTACATACTTATTCAGACCTTAAAATTCACAATGTAGACGCAAAATAGAGAGTAAAATTTTACTTTTAATACATTTAAATATAAAATTCACATTAAGAGCAGAAAAAATCTAAGTTTCAGCATTAAATATAAGAAACATTAAACAAAACTATTACTATTGTCTTGATAATAATCTTTTAACTCTAGACCGTTTGTCGAAATATTTTAACCAAAGTATTTAAAAAAAAATACTTTTAACAAAAAGTAAATCATTTAAAATAATAATTGAACAGCAAAAATTTCTAAATATAATAATTTTAGAAAAACATTTTACCGAGGGGACTAACTAGTTTTATTTTTTACCACGCTAGCTATAAAATAATATTGACGATTTGAAGTACATTTAAACGTAATAAATCACCTAGTGCAATTTGTAAAAATAAATACATTTTTATATATAAGAACTTTACTGATTAGAATAGCACCAACGATTTGAAATCCATTTAAACAGAACTGCTTACTATAAGAGAATAATTCTACAATTGAAATTATTATAAACCACATTTCATATGGTAAGAATAAAATGAACCAACATAAAATAATAGCAGAAATCACTGCGTAAGTGTTTTCTTGAATTTACTTCACTAAAAAAGAATGAAAGAATTGGCCCCTTGCTATGGACGTGATGCGATACCCTGTGCGTGTCATACACCTAAAGAACTTGTAGATATGTTTTTTGATTCAGCTATGTACGAGATTGACTATATTGAACTTTCACGGAAATTTGTTGAAGAGAATATGCACCATGTATATTTTGTGAATTTGATTCTGATTAGAGATTTTTCTCCTTGATTAATGTACCATCATTTTTACATGATGTGAAAAATATGTTTGCATCTTCAGAAGAAATGTTATGTTAGTATTTATTCCATGTACATATGCATTTTAGTGTTAATAAATGTTGATGTCTCTTAAAATTGTGTATTTTATTACTGCTTTGAAAATAAGATAAAAATATTTTAAAGAAATAAACTTTAAAAGTAAAAAAACTTTAAGTGCATTTAAAATAAACTTAATATTAAAAGTTAGCAGAAAAAAAAGTTTCGAAATTATGAAACTTATATATATAATATTTACAGTTGAAGAAAAATATTAGTAATATTTATTATTTTTTTTTGAAAAAAAAAAGTTATATTTTTAAGACTATAATTACTAAAACAAAGAAATGATTACGATACAATTTTTATTATAACAAGACTGTTCTAAAATGTTACACTAAACTTTCCCTAATTACTGTAAGAAAAAATATTCCGAATCAACGACTACTAATAACTGTTCTTTTACCATAACCTATTAAAGACCGTTGCCATTCCTAAACTATTATACTTCCTACAGTAAGACTATACGTCACGCAAAACACCTTAAATCAGCACATCTACAACTCAACTTGCAGCCAAAAAACAACTCAACTCCACTACATATAATGCAATAAAAATTACGCATACAACAATAACTGTACTTTTACTATAACCGACCCGTTGCCATTCCGAAACTATAATAATTTCCAAACTACGTCACGCAAAACAAATCAGTACACCTACATCTCAACTAAAACAATACAGTAAGGTTATACGTCACGCCAAACAAACCAGCAACCCTACAACTCAACTAAAACAACTCAACTCCACCGAACACTTAGAGACCACACGACTCCCACGCCACTTCCGGTCACGTGACTTCCGAGCCACTAGAGAGCACCCAACTCCTTCCCTGATGACTTGACCTTTGGACTTCCGGCGCTAAAGTGTCCCATATTCTACTTATGGTATCTTTTCTTTAAAAAGAATCCTAATGTTATGTTTTTAGAAATTACGAATTGAATTCTCCTGAAATCTTTTGTCTATAATTTATCCTTGCGTTGGCCGCGCGTAACTCTTGAGACATGGAATTCTTCAATAAAATATGTTCATAACTGAATTTAAATAAATTACTTGATTTGTTTTCATGTACCGGTGAAGAATAGTATTGATTTGATGTGTTATTTTCTCTCAAGGGTGGGGAATTTGATTAATTTTATAAATTAATCTATTAAAAAATAAAGACATTGTAACACTGTACTGTTACTGTAACTGTATAAATTTTTATAGCTTTTTGAAATTGTACCAAAAAACATACCATACCGATAGTAGTATGTACTCTAATTTTAAAGATATTCTACCTCTATTGGCTTTCTCTCTACTTATATACCATTTTCAACGTGGTTATTTTTATTGTAATCAACCATTAAATAAATTCTATTAAATACTGCTAAAATTGGGGGAGGGGGAGGGGCGGAGAGGTTCTACAAAACTACTGTTACATTTTATCGAAATTAATCATTCAAGATACCTAATTTTTAAACGATTTTCCCTCGATTGTAATTTTTCTTAAATTCTACTTTTAGTGGTGCAAAAAGTAATTTTCCGTAACTTTTTTTTAATTGTTAGAGTAATTGAGTGCTTGCAACAATGGTCCAAGTCATTATGTCAAAATTTTTAGGAGAAGAGAAGAAACTTTTATCTTCAAAAACAGAATACATTGGTTTCCGAGGGTCCCCGGTCCCCGGACACACAACACATAAAATAATACAATCGAAATCACCAGGGGAAATTAAAAGCAACATTTCAAATTATACCCAATAAACGTTATAATAAAACGTTTAATAAAACGTTTTCGTTAATCAAACGGTTTTTGACACCAAATGAGCTGAATAAATATAGAAGTTAAATTGAATTGTAGTCTCCCTGCGTTGAATGCAAAATGGTAACCCTTAGGGAAGCTTTCTTAAGGTAGACCTCTACCCTGAAAATCGAAAAAAAAAATTATTATCAGAAATAATGATTAACATAGTGAATAATATATTGTCCAAATTTGGTAGCCGTCAGAAGTGTGGTTTATGTGTTTTTCTTACAATTATGTGGTACGAGATGTCGTGTATAAGTACTTTCCATAACAACTAAATCTTTAACCGTGTTTTTCTCGGAAACATATTTCTGAGCTTTTCACCTTCTTCGAACCGCTAAGGATCAGAGGAAAATAATCCTATTAAGTTCATTTTTTCTTTTGTGTTATTCCATATGATGTAGTAAACAAACCTTTGTTGAGTTTTTATGAAATATGATTGTGTAAGTTTAAAAAAAATAACATTTTACATTGAAAATGCGATCTTTTTCATAAAAAAAAATTGAGTGTCCTTGACAATTAATTTTGCCAAAAATGTATTTTTTATTTTTAATTATGTTCAAAAAGTTTAATCATAGCTTTGTTCTACATACTAGTATAATGATGTAAAATATACAAATTAGACTTGGATCAATAAAATTAAGGGAGGACTAGGGCTTTAAATATTTAAAAAAAAATTGGGGTGAAATGGCAACCTTTTTGTCCATAAACTAAAAAAAAAAAAAATTAGCGCAGTTGTTCTAAAATATTCATCTTTTTCTACTATTATTAATAATAAAGGAATGATATGGAATAGTTGCATAGGAAAAATTGTAATAGGAATTATAGGGGCAAGTGGTGTACCTTGGACATATGTGTACCTCGAACTTACGCTGATTTTAGCTCGATTTGCTTAGATATTGAAACAACACCATATGCAGTTAAAGTATTTGATACCAGGGGTATCAGTGAAGTTACATCTGTTTGTTTAAAAGGTCATTTTATTAAAGAGGTTTCGAAAAACTAAATTCGCAGTTCAAAAGTAAATTTTTGTCAGATTCTTTAGTGTATTTTTATACTCAAGCATGTAGTGTTTATTCAGAAACGATGGTTATGCAATATAAAGTAAAAATTTAGCTATAAAACTGTGTGCTTGAAATTAATGAATTTCTAACCTTAACATGGTGATTAACTATTTTGTTTTTAATATCCAAGTGGTGTACCTCGAACCTTATACAAGTGGTGTACCTTGGACTGGTCCAAGGTACACTACTATAGGTCATATGTGCTTCAGATTGTTGAAAACTCTTTTTAAAATTCAAGTAAATTTTTTCCTTTGAAAAATTAAAGATTTTAAGCTATTAATATGCAACCCTGATTTGTAAAATTATGTAGAATGGAAATTTGTAAGAAATTTTTATATGGTGTGATAAATATTTTTCTGTCGTTAATTATTTAGATTTATGGTAGACCCATAAAATTTTAACCATATTGATAAAATATAGAAAATAATTATTGCACACGCATCTAAAAAAGATGATTTTTATAATAAATATCTTTGCAGAAAATTCTTTTTACGTTTAGCCTAGTTCAGTGGTTCCCAACAGGTGGTCCGCGGACCCCCGGGGGTCCGCGAGCTATGGCAGAGGGGTCCGCAAGATGCTATTAGAATGAAAAAAAAATGAAATATATTTTGTATGGTAACAGAATTTTTTCCAAAGCTTCCTGCATGAGCAAAGTCTAGCCAAAACTATCACTCAAAATTTTCTCACTAACTTCTCTTCGCTTTACTCAGTAGCGTACTTATTTGAACACTTGCGCATGTATTTGAGCGCATGTATTTGAACACTTTCATTTGTTAAACTTGAGTTTACAAGGGGAAAATGTAGACATGTTTAAAGTTGAGGATATTATCAGTGTTATGGTGAAAAAATGCCAGATCTAGGTATCAAGAATAGAGAACAAGTCACTAACTAACTTTTCTACTTTAAAACTATTCTCGGAGAAAGTTTTAAGTTATTAACAGAATATTTTTGAAATAATGGGTTCAAAGGACAGATATAACTCATTTAATTAAGAACTGAAAATTAAAACTAACTGTATACTGACGCACTACTCTGTTTAAACTGTAAAAAAAAGTATAAAGTATAAAAAGACTCTTAATTTGGAACTTTTTAATTTTTGGATTATTAATGGGGGTCCCTGTCACAATAACAGCTTGATGAGGGGTCCGCGAAAATTTTTTGTTGGGAACCCCTGGCCTAGTTGTATAAACATAGGGGAAAATATTTGAGTTTTTTCAAATTTATGACAGAAAGATAGCCAAATGTTTTCCTATGGCATGAAATGACGGATTAATTTTATGCTGCATTTTAACGGATACACCTGAGAAAGATCGCATTGCAGCTGAAAAAGCCAAAAAGGCACTAAAAAAACTAAGCCAATAAAACCCCTTACTAAGCCAATTGACCTAAAATAACCAATTACTACAATCTTGGCTATAAATAAGAGTAGGTTGTAAAATGTATTTTTGAATTTTATGTGTCTAATAAATATTGGTTTTTGGACTGTAAAGCGAGTCTCTCTACCTGTTAATAATTGGTCCAAGGTACACTACTGGTTGGACCAAGGTACACCGCTGGTGGTGTACCTAGGTCCTAATTACAATTTTCTGTATTTATTTTTTTAATTGTTGAAATCATTTAAATAACATGTTATAATAAATATATGTTGTATATAACAACATAAAGTTTTTAGTAAAAATATTTTTATTCACTTTTTGCAAGTAATTAAGAAATTAAAAATTGAAAAGTCAAAATATGTCCAAGGGAACCCACCTTCCCTTATGGAATAGTAATAGGAAAAATAGTAATAGGAATTATATGGAATAGTAATAGGAAAAATTATAAATTAAATAGGCTGAGGAACTTCTCTCAAATAAACTGCTTTTTTATATTTGCCCACTTATTAAAATTTTAAATACTCGGATAAAAGTTTACTCATTAGTCTACTCATTAAAATAGTTTGTCAAATTGCATTTATTAAACTTCGACGTTTGACAACACTAGTTTTCAACATTCTATGTGGTTTAGATTAATACTTAGGAGATTCACTTTAAAAAAAATTACGAAACATGTTTTCGTGCATAATTACAATTTTAATGTTTTCATGGCACACACATTGATTACTCCCTCTTTATTTCTAATATCAATAGCCATTATAAAAATGTTTTAGTGCTGCCATCTATTGAAAAGCGAGATAGTAAATTTTGAATAACATTTCTTCATATGAAAAAGGAATTTAAATTAAGGTAGTAAGACAAAAAAAAAAAAAGCCTAGTTAGGATTTAATACAGTCCGTCGGATTGAGTTAGTGAGGCGATAAAGAGCTGTATGTTTTTTTTTGTTTTAAAAATAATAAAACAAAAGAAAACTAGCTGAAATTGGACAAATCACAGTTTATCAAAATGTGAAATATTTTTTTCCGGATATAGGCAAAATACCTTTAAAATAATCGAAAATCCTATGAAAATTCTAATTTTAAAATCATATTCATTGAAAAAAAATTTAAATATAAAGAAATAATTTTACAATCTAGTAAAAAAAATTAGATTTAAATGTTCTATAAAAAATAGTTCTAAAATCCTATAAAATAAAAATGTAAACATATTAACAATGAAAAATCCTTTATAACATAAAATTGCTATTAGATATTATTATTTATTAGATTTCATATTATTTTTCAAAAAAAATTATTCGTACCGATCGCTTTGATTGTACACTCTTGCACAGCCTATTATTCTGTAAAAAATGTTTATGTTTGTTGAAGTGTAAGAACAGTGAAAAAGATATCTAGTAATTCTTCACATTATGTAGGAAGTTCTAATACTATAACATATAGGTCACCCACTTTGCAAAGAGCCTAAATCAAGCTGTGTACTATACGATTTGACTTTAATATAATTCAAATATATGACTCTCTCTTAGTTTTACAATGTCATTTAGAGTCAGGTAGGGTTAATTGGATGTGTGACATAAAATGGATAATTTTTACGAAAAATTTGCAAGTTTATAGTTCACTTTGGGATTACTCTGATTTGTTGCTTCCAGCCTGAGTCTGGTGCTTCTACCATTTCTAAAGGGTTTCTAATCTATTTGTTCTATTATAGTTCGCATGCCCCAAACTTTTCTATAACGAAAACTATTTTTAACTATATTTTAACAACAACGTGAGTGCAATTTACAATAAAGCAGTACTTTTTGTCAAGATGGTTGTAAAATTGCATGGTGTTTCCATCTATTGGAAGCCTAAGAGTTTAATTTTAATTTAATTCTTTTCATTTATGGAAAAGGAATCTAAAATAGAATAGCTAGGCAAATGTCCTGTTAGCATTTAATATCGTTCTAACAATTCAGTTAAAAAAAAAAACTCTTCGGCACAACAGCCCATTAGTGGGCCAAGGCCTGCCATGCCCATTTCAGCTTTCATTACCTAGGGCTCTGGGGTGCTAGGCATATGTCCCGGTTATGTGGTCAGCCTCATGCGGAACTCCCAGTGTTTGATTCCCAAGCATTTTTGGTACCCATTTTATCCACTTAAGGGATGAAATAATTGGTCAACCTCGCCCAATCCGTTCGATCCCCGGACCTGTTGCGTGACAATGCTGAGCACTATCACTAAGACAATTCAGTTAGTGACGGGGATAATTTGTTTATACCTTGACATTAAACGAGTATACAAAATACTTTGAAAAAAAAAAACGAAACTCTATGCAAATTATTTTAACAATTAAGTACAGTAAAAATTTCAAAAACATATAAATGATTTGAAAATTTTATAAGATTAAACGTGAGAAATCCTCAAAGATAGTTAATCCTCACAAAGATAATATTAAAATCCTGCAATTTTTTAAAAAAAAACCTTTACAGTCAAAATTAAAAAAAAAACTGCGCAAAAAAAAATTAAAAATCCATTCTGTACAAGTTGTTTCATGTTTGTTGAAGATTAAATGCAGTGAAAAAGACATCTAGTAACTTTAAGTTTCTAATATATATTAACAGTCTTTTTTTCGCAAAAAGTCAAACTCTAGCTGCTTAGTATATGATTTAACTTTATAGTAGAATTCAAATGACTCCTCTTTTTATAATTTCATATAAGTAAAAGTAATACTTTTATCTTTTAACAGAGTAGAAAAGGAAGAAAATCTCTTAAACATAAAGAAAGTCGTAAAAAAGATATTTTCCAGGATTATGCATTGTTTCTGCAAATTTCCGTTTTAAATGTATTGATTTAACTATTTAAAATTAAATGCTATTATACTAGTTTTGGAAAATAGCACCAAAAAACATAAAAGTTATATATTTATCTATAGTCATTTCACAATTTCAATAGATATTTATCTTCATTCATACTTTTTATTCGTATAATTTGGTTATTTCAGATGATGTTGCTCTCCTGTTTTGATTTTTTCTCTTAATGCAATTTCATTAGTGGTTCCGATTTACGTAACGCATATTAAAATTTAATTTTAAAACCCAATAAAAAAACAATTAAAAAATCCTATAAAATAAAAATAATTAAATTGAAAAAAAAATTTAATTGAAATAAAATTTGAAATCTAACAATAGTTTAAAAATACGATGAAATGCAAACTAAAAATATATGATAGAAAACTGAAAAATTAAGAATTTAAAAATCCTTAAAAAAAAGTTTTAAAAAAATCCTACAAAGAATACCTTGCTAATAACCGTTATTATTAATATAAATATTGTTATTAAATCTAAATTTCCTTATTTAACATCACTTGGAACAAGTTTCAATAGCTTATGGTTCAGTAAAAGTTGTTTCATATTTGTTGAAGTATGGTATGGTATGGTATATATTCCAGCTTGTGTGCTTGTTCAGAGAACCGCTTGTAAGCTTTCGTCAACTGGGACAGACACAGAAAGAATTTTACAGTCACAAAGAAATGAATAACACATAGACAAATAAAAAAAATTCTGACGGTCACAAACATCCATGCCTGACCGGGATTCGAACCCGACCCCAGCAACTCCAAAGGCTAGAGTCTTAACGATTGAGCCACCGGGGCGGCTGGTTGAAGTATAAAGGCAGTGAAAAAACATCCAGTAGCTAATTCTTATAATGCAAGGGACTCTAATGCTAAAACAAAGACAGTTTTTCATGTAACGGTTTTTGCAATATTCGCCATGAGGGTTGTTTGATATAAGCCATTTTATTCAAGAAAAGGGAGACTTCCTGTCTTGACTGATAAAATGAGCTTTTTTGGTGGATTTTTTCATTTGACATTCTTTCGAAATAATTCTATCATTCGATTGATCTAATGAGTTGTACACAGCCGATGTGTAGATATAGGACAAACAGAACCAAACCATTTATCATAATATAAAGGGTAGCATGTATATTGTTTGTGCCTTGCACGACCTTAGGTTTTTTTATGTGTATTGAACAGAAAATACGTATTTGGTTTTAAATATTAAGTCAAAATTAATTTTTGAGGGACTAATTTTGAGTGTGGTAAAATAAAAGTGCATAAAATACCATGACTGTTAATTATCCAAAATTTAAAGTTCCAACTATGTTGCTTCCTTTTTTTAAAACTAATTTTTAAAATATTATAAGTTTCTATTCATTAATTTTATTCTTCATATCTTAAAATATAAAAAATCATCAAATAGTTTTTAATTTATATAAATTTATATAAACCTTAACTAAACAAACAAGACTAAAGTTATTTTAGTCTTGTTTATGCTGTTTTTATATGAAAACTCGTATTTTTTTCATATTTTTATGCCTTGAAAACGTAAATGAAGCAATTTTTACGTTAATTTACCATAGCTACAAAAAGGAAACTATGTTTTTATGAAAAGAATTCCAAAAAATACCTGTAAATCCATTGTATGCGCTAAAATATTAATTAGATTTAAACGCTGAATTGGGGATTTTTTAGCTTACTAAATCTTGTGGGGAAGCGGTTCTAAGTGACAGTAATTAATAACATAATACTTTATATTCATTGTTAGCGTAAATTGGAAACTATAAGACTTTTTTAAAAAATAAGATTTAAAAAAAATAAGTATCAATCGATTGGCAACATCATAAGATTGGCATCAGTTCGCTACCATAGCAACGAAATAATAATTCTTTCTTACTTTGCAACATGGCGGGTGAAACCAAACTCGAAGATTTAAATCTCACAGCGGACGAAGCTAACAGATTAAAGAATGCTTTTGAAGACAAAGAATTTCTTAAGCTATTCCAGGAATATGTTGAGGATGTGAACAGCGAAAAAAGCCGAAAAGTATTCGAGCAAGAGATCATAGTGATGGAAAAAGAACGCGGGTTCGATGTGAAATTTGTCCATCCTGATCCAGTGTATGTCATGAAGTTCGCCATCGATGGTGGGAAAGTATTTATAAATATGTGCAAAAACCAGTATGTTGAAAAACCAATTTCTGAACAGAAAAGAGGAGGTAATTATTGTTATTTATATTTACATATTTAAAAAGTAAGGTGAAAATGTTGTTTGGCGTCTTTGCGAAAATAATGAAACGTTCTAAAACTATAGTTATGACAAGTTTTACTATTTTTGCCAAGGATTCGATTCAATTCAGCTATAGCTGAATTTATTCAGCTGAACTGAATTCGTCTAAGTTTGTTACGATTCCGTGTACCTACAGTTCCTCAAATGTTTACTTGATTTTCGGCAACTAATCTAATGCTGATTACATTTTCATCAAGGAATTGAAAACTATTTTCACCAATAATTCTCAAGAAAATAGGAAACATTTCAAACCGCAGTATTTACAACAATGAAATAAACCATTTTTTTGTCTCCAAAATAATAAATATTTTAGCACACTTCCTCAAAGATGTTAGTTTTATAGTGCTTACAACAATAGTCGAAATCATAGTTGTTGATACTGTAGTTCACCTGGCTAGGTCAGTACTAATA
Source organism: Hylyphantes graminicola (assembly GCA_023701765.1). Classification (NCBI taxonomy): domain Eukaryota; kingdom Metazoa; phylum Arthropoda; class Arachnida; order Araneae; family Linyphiidae; genus Hylyphantes; species Hylyphantes graminicola. The sequence goes on along the minus strand of CM043121.1, from coordinate 16,101,865 downwards.
CACTGTTGATTGTTTGGTACGATGAGAAATCTATATATGTCGCTAAATAGCGAAACATTAGGATACAGGAGCCCTTTCACATTCTGCTTTTATTTCTATTACCTATTTTTTGACACTCTTAAAGTCAACAATAAAACAACAATGTCAGAATCGTGTAAATGTGAAAAACTGAGTGTAATAGAGCTGTTTCAGAAGTAGGTGTAAATTTTTTTTTAAAAAATCATAAAAAAGCATCAAATTTTGCAAAATGGTGGAATTTTTGGCAGTCCGCATAGCAATTGTAGTAGGTTCGATCAAACCATTGACAAGTGTCATTAAATTTTAATTACTTTCTGTTTTAATCCTCTGAAATATCTAATTCTAAATTCAAAATTAAAAAGACAAGTCATGTTTATTATAATACACTAGTAGAAAATTGCTACTTTTTTTAGATATCAAATATTTAAACGATATTACAATAGTTAAACATAATATACTAAATAATAGTCAAAGAATGTATAATTAGTATTGAATCAAATTATAAAAAAGCTTTTATGTGATGTTCCATATATAAATTAATGAGGTTGTAAAAAATGTATATTTGATTTTGTAATTTTTGTGCCCTAATTAATTCGGTACTTGTGTATTATCGAACGGAAAATCTTTTCGTGCTTTTTTCATTGCCATGAAAAAAAAATTTCAAACAATGAAATTTTTCTTTTGTATATTAAACATTATGTCTTTTTATTTACATTACTTTTTTTTATCTAACTATTATACGTAATTTTTTAATAACGTTTTTATGGGCATTTTTATATGAATTATTATTATATTAGTATACTAATATTTATTATCAGTATATATGTATGGATAATGTTTGGCGAAAAGGTCGACATAATGGTGAAATTAGTTGACATTACAATAAACAAATGCCATAAATTCTAAACATTCTAACAAAAAAAAATTCAACAGAAGCTTCAGATATGTGGAAATATGTGCTGAGAGTTTCATGCATATTATATAAAGACAAATAACATGTTTTAACTTTTTTTAAACATAATTTAAACATATGAAGAACAAAGACGCATGATTATTTTACCTTTGCAAGCTTATAAAGCTTATAAGACACAAAACAAAGGTTGTTGTTGAGTAAATAGATAAAGTCACTCTTTCATAGCATCTCTTTGATGATACTGCCTATGGTGTACTTTTCACAAACTCACGTGTTGTCTATGGTTGGTTGCTAATGTATTAATGATTTTATTAATTTTCCTCACTTCTGAAAATATTTCAAATACAAATACAAAAATTGTCGACCAACAACAAGCCAGAGGCCCAGCAAGGTTGGTCCAAAGTATATCGAATTCCTTACCAGTTTACAGTAGTTATCGAGATTCTTTTTAAAATCTTCCACTCTCTTTGAATACTCAACGTATTCTGGTAAAGCATTCCACTCATTGACGACTCTATTGTAAAAATAATGATTTTTTACCTCCATTCTAAAGCATGATTTATTCAATTTTTAACCATGTCCTCTGGTCCGGCTATTTAAGGTAAAACCTAAGCCCTCCATGTGTCCCTGTTTTATGAACTTGAATAACTGAATTAAATCACCTCTTGTCCTCCTATTTTTCATGGAATACATGTTTAAAGATCTTAATCTATTATCATAATCGATACCTGATAAACCCTTAATCATTTATGTTGTCCTATACCGAACTTTTTTTAATTAACTCTATATCTTTTCTAAGGAGGGGGGACCAAAACTGAACAGCATATTCAAAATGAGGCCTTATCAATCCCCTATACAATGGCAAAATAATCTCCTTTGATTTAGAAGTGATATTTTTTCTAATGTAACCCAACATTCGATTGGCTTTCCTTACTTGCTTCAACACATTGTTTACTCATTTTAAGGCAGCTCATCACCCCCATACCCGGTCCTCCTTCAATCGGGCTGGCTAATGGTAAGTCTATGGGGAAAAATGGTTTTTGTTCAAAAAAAAAAAAGCAATGAAATTATAGGAATATTTTGATGCGGTTTTTTTTAAATTCATAAAACTCCAATAAAGTTGTGCTTTTAGAGGTTATTTTTTTTAAAAACATCATTTACTTTTTTTAAAAGAAAAAAAATTGATTTAAAAAAAGTAAATAACGTTTTTTTAAAAATAACCTCTATAAGCACAACTTTATTGGAGTCTTATGAATTAAAAAAACGGCATCAAAATATTCCTATAATTTCACTGCTTTTTTTTTGGAACAAAAACCATTTTTCCCCATAGACTTTTACCATTAGCCAGCCCGATCGAAGGAGGACCGGTTATGGGGGTGATGAGCGCCCTTAAGTTCCTCATTTCATTACAGGATCTGAATGGAAAATACCTACCATACTAACTAAACCCAGAGAAGACCTGGATAGGAGAGGGACGAAATGTACCGTTGTTGACGTCATGTTTCATCCAAACACTATTGAACTAGCAAGGAACAATTCGCGCTTCAGAAATATGATAGAAGACACGGCCGTTTCGATGACCCGTCAACAGTTTTCCATAAATCTGAACCTTGAGTCTGCAGTTCGTCCAAAAATGAAATACAAAGGAAAAGCTCCTTCTGTGATTTTACGCAAAAACTTGAAAAATGGTAGCACTTTTGAACCGATCGAGGATTATTACAAAAAAATTATAAACGAAAAGCTTTTAGCTGACAAGGAACATTCTGAAATTGGAAGACCCAAAAATGTATCTGATATTTGTATGGAAAAACCTTCAAAGTGTTGTGATACAAATGAAGAAGAAACTTCCAAGATTCGTGATTTCAAAGAACCGGAATATTCTCTTAAATACAGAGACATATTGGATTTGAAAGACTATAGCCTGATGGGTTATGCAGATAGAGTCGCTCCTAAACAAATTGTGATTGCTATTGAATTACCAGATGTACAAAGAGCTACAGAAGTTGAACTTGATGTTTCTTCGAAATCAGTAAAATTGAAGAGCTGTCCAGAAATGCCTCATAGCTATGTTTTGGAAATTAATTTGAGTTACAATGTAGACCAGAATGTGTGTACAGCAAAGTTTGACAGTGCAAAGAAGGTTCTGGAGGTAAATTTACCAGTTTTAGAAAGATGTGCCCCAACATGTATTTGAAAAAAAAACTGTTACCTGTACAATGATTTAAAGTCTTATGTAAACATAATCTTGTTTGACTGTAACTTCTTAAGTCCCTTTTGTGCACCAAACTGTAAAATAAAATAATTGTAGAAATCAGACATGAGTTGAATTATATGTTACAATTTCAGTTCAAGACTACTTTTTCTGATTTTGTAATTATGGAAAAGGCTGTAGAGCAATTTAATTGCAAAATTAAATAGTTGTGGAATCTAAACTGAATGAAAGGGCTGAACAATTATAATACCTTCCACTTTTTAAGTTATAAACGTAGTGGAAGTTACTTGTGGAAGTTAGTTATACAAGAAAATCTTTAAATTATTCAAAAAAAAAGAAATTTAAACCTTTTGGTAGTTATTGATGGAAACTCTTCTTTTATCCTTTTTTCTGCCCTAAATATCTAATTTTTACTCGCAATATATTTTAAACTATTCGTTAAATTTGGCAAAGTTGCTTTATTTTTTTAAAAAAATAATCCTAAACTGTTTAGCGATAACTTTTTTTCTGCCATGACTATTTTACTCTTACCAAGCAACGTATTTTAAACTAATAGTTAAATACGGCAAAGTTGTTTTACTGCTAGGGTTTATTTATTGCTGATAAACAAATTTAAAGGGTAGAAGGAATCGTTGTGAAAAGAGGTCAACGGAAGAGTTTCCCACTGTGCTATATTCTTTTACAATTTATATGAAAAGAAAGCATCAATGGATATTTTCCTGAGGAACAACTCTTTAAATTTAGAGTTTCAGATAGATTTTTTTTTATGAAAATCAAATAATTCCTTATTATATCATCAAATCCGTCATTATCATAAACTTCTCAGAACAATTGGGGGAGCACCTTGCTTACTTTTGTTTACCCGTCCAGTTCCAACTTCTTATTTTTTATTATAAAAGCCTAAAATTTGTGAAATAGATTCCTTATGCATCCAGATTGAAATGGTAAAAAACAGGGAGACAAATCTTAATTTTTTAATAAAAATTTAAGGTGCAAAAAATTGGAATCATAACTTTCGAATAAATTATAACAATAATTTTTTCTAAAGTGTAATTGTAAAAAAAAAAGTCAAATCAAATTTTGGACTTCTGAGAATGCAAACATGAAGAATTTAGGGTCAATTTATTTCATAAAAGTTTGTGGGAGTGAATTTTATTTTACCATGTTTTTCATATTTTCATTCAATTAAAACAAGCAATTTTTAATTCGTCAAAAGACACTATTCTTCCATATTACAATAAATAAGTACGAGTTCAACTTGGTGAGAAAAAAAATCGGAAGCTGATGATACCAAATGGAATCATTGAGGGCGAAATGGTTTAAACCTTGCATTCCCCTAACTGTTTTGAGCAGTGTATTATTGAATCAATCATAATCATTAGGATGTGTCACGAAACACGAATTTTGGAAATTCAAAAACAGAATACTAAAAAAGCTGTCTATATCAACACTACAAAAAGCTATATCTATATAAACACTACAAAAAAATTTAGTCCCATCAAAAAGTATTAAATTCTGGCAAACATGGTTCGAAATTTGACTCGATTTTTTTTAATTACATATATTATGTGTGTGTGTGTGTGTATGTGTGTGTGTGTGTGTGTGAGAGAGAGAGAGAGAGAGAGAGAGAGAGAGAGAGCGAGAGAGAGCGAGAGTGAGAGAGAGAGAGAGCGAGAGAGAGATTGTTAATTTAAAGTAAGTAAAAAACGGTGGCAGCATTATTAAAGTGCATCGTATTGGCAAGAAAATGACTGTTTTGATGTGGGGCCCGGGTGGACAAGTGGGATTGATTGCTACCCATTACGCTTACAGTAAGAGCACTGTACCGGTTCGATTCCCGCCTTCGCTCGGTGTATTTTCTCTCTGTATGTCAGTAAAACTTCTGTTTGTGTCTTCCTTACTTTACGAAGGTTTATAAGCGGGTCTCTGGTCAAGCACACAAACCATAGGTATCAACATACCTACCATTTTGAAGTCATTGTTGGGTAGGGTACATAATTATTCCGGCTTGTATGCTTGATCAGAGACCCGCTGAAAAGCCTTCCGTCAAGTAAGACAGACACATAAAGAGTGTTTACTGTCACAGAGAAAGGAAGTACACCCAAGGAGAAGGTGGGAATCGAACCCGTTACAGCGTGCAGACTGCTGGTCTGAAATGCTAACCACTCGGCCATCCGGGCCCCGAAGTCCTTGCATAACTCACGTACTACGTCGTACTACGTCCATAACCATAAAGTACAGCAAGATTTTTTTTTAAATATTTTAAATAATCTTTTATACTTTTCATCACATATTCTTTAAAATTATACATAACTACCTTTATAAACCCGGCGTTGCACGGGTGTACCCTTACTAACGGTGACTATTTTTTTTATTATATAACCTTTTGTTTTATACCAATTGATTCTTCTCTGAACAAGCACACAAGCTGGAATATTTATGTACCTATCATACCAATTGATTCCCTTTTACACTGCTCAGCACTCCTTCGGTATATTATAATTGATAGAAGGTTGTTGAGTTCGTGATTTACTTACGCAATGAAGATTGAAGACACAATGATTGAAGACACTTTTATGGTTTTATTAATTGCAATTTGAACAAATTAACGCAAGCTTTGTTTATCTTATAGCATTTCTAATTTAAAATAAAGTAATTTACAAATTAAATAAATTTAAACATCTTGTATTTAAATAAGTCTAATCCTAAGAACGAGAGTCAAGCGTTGGCATATTTTGATAAGACATCATGTCAACAGCTTGAGTCGATCCGGTAGACGCCCCTTTTATCTTTGCTGCAGGCTCGAGCACAGTGTTGCCACCAACAATAATTTCCTCCCATTCTAATATCAGCATTAATTTTAAAAAAAAAAGAAGTCCGAAGAAAAAGAAGGCCCTTCTACGAGTTAGAGGGCTTTCCCATAGGCTCTGTTAAAATTTCTGGAATAGCTATGATATAATGGCCAGTTTCTATTTGCCCACCTACAGTGGTGGCCAAAAGTGTGGACACATCTTGAAATTTTCATTTTTTTTTTCAACTTTGTGTGATTACAGAATATATTGATTGTGTATCAAATTTAAGAATTGTACATAAAATTAAAAGTTATTTAATCTTTATGAGGACCACTGTGTGCAGATCGCTGAAGCCGTCTATGAGACCTTTGGTCTAATATAATTCATATCCATGGACACACCATCATCATCATCAAAGTAATTTCATGTAGAATTAAAAATAAATACAGTATTACATTATAAGTTTTACGAATAATTTAAGCAACTAATAGTATGATCTGTCTTAGTTTTGCAAGTCATTAAACCACCAACTTGTATTGCAATTTCAGCATAAGACAATCCATTGATTGTGCTTGCTTGTTGAACTAAAATGAGCATAACTTTATTTGTAATAAAGATACTTTAATTCTATTTTTTAGTGAAATTCTACATTAAATTACCTTCAATTTAATATCTAAATGTTTGTATTTAAGTGAAATTTAATAGATGCAAGAACACAATTAACAGTTGAAAGACATGAAACTTTCAAAAAGTGTCCACACTTTTGGCCACCACTGTACATCCGAAAATGCCCAAAATGTGGTAAACATTCCACTCCATATGCGATAAGTCTGGGAAGCCCAGTCGGTGAAGGCGTTTGCTTTGCATTTAATAGGTCCCAGATTCGGGTCCGGCCATCGTCAAAATAACTGCCGACCTATAAACGGCCCATGCAGTCAAATTGTCCCGTGTATCGAATAATACCCCGTTTGGGTTCGAATTTCGAAAAATCGCTTCTGTAATTACGCCTACGATATATAAAAAAATATTTTCCTAAAATATGATAGCTATACCTCCAGTAGTTTGGGCTCTGCGCGTTGATACGTCATAGTAGGATTTTGCCTTTTATATACAGGGTGGTTATAAAATAACGCTCGCTATTCTGCGTGGTATGTAGCTTGGTATGGTATGGTATGGTATGATACATATATATTCCAGCTTGTGTGCTATATGTAGCTTTAATGAATAATCCAAATGCAAAAAAAAATTTAAGACACTTACTAATCAAGAAAAGAATGGAATCATAAAAAACAAACTCATCTCTTGACCAGGGTTCTAAATTACGAGGCGTAATTGGATGTGTTGGTCTTAATTGCCATAATTGGCTGCGCCTCGTAATTTAGAACCATGGTCAAGAGACGAGTTTCTTTTTTATGATTCCATTCTTTTTCGGAAAAAATACTCGTCTCATGACCATGGTTCTAAATTACGTAGCGTAATAAGCTGTGTTGGACGTAATTGGCCATAATTGACGACGCCTCGTAATTTAGAACCCTGGTCAAGAGACGAGTTTGTTTTTAATGTTCATTCTTTTTTATGATTATTTTTTAGGATTCTATCTTTTTTCTGATTCCATTCTGCCATTGGTAAAGACATAAAAAATGCCCTAATTATTATTTTTTTATTACTTTATCTTCCGTTCGCTCAATGCCATCAAAGTTGCAAAAAATTGTCAAATAATAAAAAAATTATGATTTTTTTAAGCACGATAGATGTTTTTAGTTGCGTTCCTATTCATCAATTAACTACTAAAAGTACATAAAATCAAAATATATGCACTTATCATATACTCCTGTCCCTGTAATGGAGTCCCGTAAAAAATTTTGTTCTGATTCGGATTATCAACAGAATCGAGTTAAGCACATATAGGAGAGTAAAAAAAAACTTGAGTAGACATCACCATATGGTGAAAAAAGTTTTTTAGATGCCATTTTCCAAAATGGCGGACGTTGATTTCGTTTTGCATGCATTTCTGCTTCTGAGACCGTTATACTCATCATTTAGGTGTCTAATTATATGTTTTTATGGGCAAGGAATCGACTAAGATGATTTTTAAAGTTACATGACTAATATTTAATAAACAAAATAAGTTATTTGATATTTTAAACAAAATATCGGAACAAAAGTAGTAAACAAAAAATGCTTTATTTGGAAAGTAATATTCGCACTTCATAGCACTATGGGTGTAAGATATTACCTGCCCGCCTTATAAGTCCATCAAGACCCTGGGCAGATTTTCAGGATGGGAAAGTCATTGGCACACATGTCATATGATTATGTGGCATGCATAAGATACCTTGAGTACATATTTGGCATAGAGGTTTTCTGGGCAAAAGCATATCTCGGCATGCTTTAACATCCATAAAATTATTGTAATCTGAGAGCAAAAATTAATAGCGAGAGCCACCTCTGTATGGTGTTACAGAAAAATGGCTCTCAGTTCATGGGAGTCTGCATCGGGCTTGTTAAAGCACAAATGAAGCTTTAGCACACCATTTGCGTCTTTGCTCCATCTATATTTTGTTAGCAGTAGTCTTCTATAAGGGAAATAGTTCTGCTATAGGTTTACCTTTCGCTACGAAGTATTTTTGCTTCCTCGTAATATTTGATATGAATAATATTATTGAATCCTTAGTTGTTCGGGCGTTTCAGTAATGAAAGGGTAAAGCATATATTCCGCGAATAATAGTTCCTAGTAGTTCCTTAATACTTTTAGTGCAGATAATTTCGTTCCAATTGTACACAGGACATCACAACCTTTAAGTATGTGCTCCTAGATTAAATTATTGTAACTTGCAACATCGAGTTGTTCCCCAAGTATGGCAACAAGACTGTGCTGTACAGCAGTACTATTTTTTGAGAAGGCAATGTTGCCTTAACTATTATTTTCCCTTTTTCAGTTTGGGAATATTGTCATGTTTCTGATGTTTTATTTACTCAACGATAAATTCTAATTTTTTCATATCCGTCGCTTCCATACACTTTGGCATTCATCATAGAGAGCATCTTATCTACAAATACATATCTGTACCGATAAATTTAGAAAAATGGGTTTGGATGTATGTTTTATATGAATTATTACCCCTTAGTGCTTATAAGTATATGCAGAACATTAATTCTTTCCTTTGAATTTACTAAAAAAACTTCCACTAAAAATGTGAAAGTCTTTGCCCAAAACTTAATTTAAAATTGAGAATTTTGAAGTGTAACGTAACAGTTTCCTTGTTAAATTTCTAAAATGCCCATCTTAATTCTAGCATCTTAAAAATTATCCATCAGTAAGTCTGACTAGATATAAGATCTTGGCATGGAATCTATTCTTAACTGATTTAGCTGTTTTTACATCAAATAAATAGCATTCAATTTGTGCTTCCATCATACTATTTCCTAGAAGAAACTTTCTAACTAAATTACCTATCATGATTGTTAATATAGTCTGGGAATTCAGATGGCTTGTTAATATTACATGGCAATGATATGGATACATATTGCTAGTCTGAAAATATCGGATAATCTTGTCATTTCAGCTACGCAAAAAATATTCTGTAAAATTGTAGGGGAGAGCAGGGGAATCCCGCCACCTCGGGTAATGCTGCCCCCCTTGTATCTCGCCAGCGGTGTGTGTGGGAGGGGGGCTGTGAGCGCTGACCTGTAGCAGGAAACAAAGTAATTTGTAGTATAGACGCTAATGGCCGTGCGGTGAGTTGGTGTAAAGTTATTTTAAAAATACGGTTTTTAGTGATTTTCATCTTATCTTGAGCCTTCTGAAATTAAGCGATAAGTGACTGCTATCTCTAAGTTAGATAAATCTGTTATATGTCATTTAAAAGAGTAATTATTTGGCTATTTTATCACGTCGTTAGTTTGGACGCTAGGCTAACTACCTTTTTTTAAACAAGCCGTTTATGCCATTTTGTCTTACAGGGGTAATGCCGCCACATGACCCTGGGGTTATGCCGCCACATGCAAAAGGATGGCGGCATAATCCGTAAAATAGAAATTTCATATTTCGGCCCTTCAACTTATTAGTTTTCGTTAGAGATGCCACGTATCTAAAAAAAATAATAACTGAACCGGTCAAATAGACCAACGAAACTTAAAAAAACCCTGCATAGTTAGTTGCACATAGAAAGTTAATAAACGAGCTGTACCCTGTACAATTTACCATTCCAAAGTTAATGAAACCTATTTTAGTTCTATATGTATTGCTTTATTATGTAATTTTCCATTATTTATAGATTATTTGCTTTGTTTATTGATGTGACGGCATAACCCCAGTGGTGTGGCGGCATTACCCCAGACGCCGGGGTAATCCCGCCACTGTGCGAGCTTTAGAAAAATACAATTTTACTCAGTTTCTATTAAAGATTTAAATTTTAAAAAATCACCACAAGATAGGTTATGAACTGTAGTATGCTATGCTCATTACAATTTACATTAATTGCAACACAATTCTGCAAGAAAATTCACTTTCCCTTAAGGTGGCGCCATTCCCCTTCTCTCCCCTAAGTACAAAAAATGTTATACCCTTTATTAATGGCTTTTGAATTAATGAAAGAAATCCCACAAGCATGAGAGTGGAAGTCGCAGTTAATACCAGCTAACAATATCTAGCTCATGTTGGAACAAATATACTGTCATCGCATTCTAAAGGTATATTCAACGTTTAGTTAACGCGATTGTCGCAAACTGTGTTTTACCATATATCTTTTAGGCAGTCTCGTTACAAACTAGATCGTTCTTAACTTTGAAATTTTACGAAAACCATACTTTTTGGCTGGACCTGAATGACCATTATGAGCACAAAAAAATGGTGAAAATCATTTATGAAGAAGGATAGTGAACAAACGTGTGATGACAATATAGGAGTCAAGTAAAAAATTAATTTTGCCCACACTGTTAAAAAAAGCCTGAATTTTACGTGCATATTTCTGTGATTATTTTCGGGAATTTACGGAAAGATTGCGTTTCTTCAACAAACAGACGGTTTGTCTGAAATAAACTGATCGTTTCCGTTTTCCTTAAACGCTTTACAAGCGAAAACGGAAAAACACCGTATTTCTGCGTGCAGAATTTCACTTAAGACCCGTATTAACGTAATTTCTCCATATAACCTCGCACCCAACAGCTTTTAGCCTCGACACATCGGCCGACCGACTCAGCCACCATATTTTTTGTTTGTTTGTTTTGACCACATCTGAAGCAAGAAAGATAAATATGCAGGTATGTTCATTTCTTTTAGTAAAATTAGATTTTATTTAAAGATTATATTTTCTATCTTTCTTTTCTATATATAGATTTATAGAATCCAGTTCTTGTTTCTTTCTTATTTGTTTCTGTAATTTTTATAGTCCTGTAATTGACCGTGGGATGATTCCTGAAATTAATAATTCCGTTTGTTTACCAACACGCTTAACTAAGTAAATTTAATTTAAAAGTTTGAAAAAGCTGTCAAATGTACGAAATAAACAATTTTCTACTACAAACAAGTGCACATTATTAAAAAAATAATGAAATGATTTGAAATTATTACATTTAAATTCGATTGAAAAGCAATTGTCCCCGTGTAGCTCTAGTGCGACGATAATTCAGAACCTAACCTGACCTCGATTGAAAAGCACGGTTACGCTATCGCTATCAGCATAGCATGGTTTATTTTAAAAACTATGCAAGTTTACATAACGTAAAGTTTCTCTTCAATAAATAATACTCTTTTGTTTAATTTAACGAATCAATTAGTGATTACGGATGTATGCAGATCACATGCTTTGATTCGATTCAGATGTTACATACACTATTGTCAATGCTCTTTGTTTTGAAAAATCTGCACTAAGAAAAACACAATTTCCAATTAAATGCAAATTTTCTAACGAATCCAAAATTTAGGAATTGCAAGTGTCCGCAGAACGCTATTTTTTCATTTAGATATAGCTGCTAAGTGATATCTCATTTTCGGCCCTCCGTCTACAACTACAGCAATAATTATTAGCTTTTACTAGAATACTAATTAAAAGATTGTATTTTATTACTAAATGCCATATAAAATTGTATTTTATTGCTAAATACTTTTATAAAATTGTATTTTTAATTTTGATACACATTATTCAAGAGCACTTCTGTTCTGTTTCTACCCCCTCCTATTAAAAAATATTTTCAGTGTTCCAATTCTCAAATTTGTATTGTAAGATATGGATAAATCAATTCATTTAAGGTACTCTAAGATTCATGCCTTGTCTTCCCCATCCCCCCTCTTCACAAAAAAGAGAAAAAAGCGTTTTTAACTCTGATATTAAATTATTACGGTGCAGATACTATGGAAGACTTGCTCGAAAAAAGCCTAAAATTGACAAATTGTTTAATTTTAGAAGGCTTAAGAAGATTTTGTCTGATTAACGCCTGATTACCACTTGCTTCTTTACATTAGACCTACTTATTCAAAATTGGAATTAATAGCCCTCGTGTAGCTCTAGTGCGACGATAATTCAAACCAAACCAAACCAAACCAAAATTGGATTTGTATATATTAATATATTATTTTTTTTAGGTGCTTGTTTATCATAAATCTCCAAAGAGGGTCGAAAGTTCAGAAAAAGAAGAAAACTAAATCTGTAGTTCCTGCACAAATTTTTAAATTAGTTGAGGATTTGAAATACCATAACAGTTCTTTTCAATTATGAAAGAAAAATAAAACTTGATTTTATTCTGTAATTCTTTTGTTATTCACATATTGTTAAATTGTATCAGTGGTGTAATGGGGGGGGGGGGGGATAATAACTCTCGTCCCCATATACTAAAATTGTCCCAATATACTAAAAAAAAAATTTTACTATCAGTGACTATACAAATTCATGTATGTATTCCACAAATGAAGACACTTAAAAATTTATTGTTTTTGACTACAAAGGTTACTGTCATAACGAGTCTCTCTGTTTAAGGGTGTTCAACCCCTAAGACACCCGACTCATTATCTCTTACCGATGATTTTGCCCTGAATATGCTAACTGTAAAGTACGACACCATTTAGCCACAGAACAATACTAAATGTATACATTGTGAAAAAATATGACAGAAAAATTATCAAAATTCTTAAATTTTTTTCTGCAACATTAAAATTGTTTTAAATATATGAAGGGTGAATATTTTTAAATTTCAAAAATGTGAACAACGTCCTTTTTATTCAGATAATATACCAAATATGGTTAAAAACTATCAAAGGATTAGAATGTATTAGTTTTGAATAGATTTAAGCTTAAAGTATGAAGACATTATATGCTTACGTTTTATATAACAAACAGGATGCATGTTTAAAATTACCTATGCTTAACTTATATTTATAACACCATATATAAATGGATATATTTAGAATTATTGATCTTTAAATAGTATATAGAAACAAAATTGACAAGAAAAAAGCAAAAATGTATTGGAATTAACTAGAAAATACTATGTAAGTTTTCTTAATTTAAGAGAGAAATGCCAATTTGAAATTCATGAGATTAACATTAAACAGCTAAATGGAAAATCCTGAAATTAACGGAGAAACTCCGAAATGGAAGATCCTGAAATTAACGGAGAAATTCCGAAATGGAAGATCCTGAAATTAACGGAGAAATTCCAAAATTTAAGACCCTGAAATTAACGGAAAAATTCCGAAATGGAAGTTCCTGAAAATAACGGAAAAATTCCAAAACGGAAGATTCTGAAATTAACGGAAAAATCCCGGCAACTTGCTGCCAGTAGTTTTTCCGTTAATTCAGGGAATTTTTTTAACAGTGCAGAGAACCCAAGAAAAATAGGAACTCAGTGTATCTTTTACTTGTCACAAAATCATGCAACAGCCTTGTCGACGATTTTTCCGCCCTGAAAATAAACCGACTCATCCAGGGCATGAAAATCCACAATCTTGTGCTTCTAAGGCGGGCACGCTATCCTCCCAGCCACTGAGCCTTGAAGCATGAATATTACTTTTCAAATAACGTTTGACAAGTATTAGTCAGGTAACTTTAAAAACCCTCTTGGTCGATCCCTTGACTCCAAATACATATAATTAGTCACCTAAATGATAAGTATAACTGTCATAGAAGCAGAATTACATATAAAACGAAATCCCCAGTTGCAGGCTCCCATGAACTGAGAGCCATTTTTCTGTAACACCGTATACAGAGGTGGCTCTCGCTATTAATTTTTGCTCTCAGATTACAATAATTTTATGGATGTTAAAGCATGCCGAGATATGTTTTTGCCCAGAGAGCCTCTATGCCAAATATGTACTCAAGTTATCCTATGCATGCCACATAATCATATGACATGTGTGCCAATGACTTTCCCATCCTGAAAATTTGCCTACCCATCAGGGTCTTGATGGACTTATAAGGCGGGCAGGTAATATCTTACATCCACAGTGCCGTGAAGTGTGAATATTACTTTCCATATAAAGCATTGTTTGTTTACTACTTTTGTTCCGATATTTTCTGTAAAATAGCAAATAAATTATTTTGCTTGATAAATATTAGTCATGTAACTCTAAAAACCATCTTAGTCGATTCCTCCCTATAAAAACATATATAATTAGCCACCTAAATGATGAGTATAACGGTCACAGAAGCAGAAGTGCATGCAAAACGAAATCGGCGTCCGTCATTTTGGAAAAGGGCGTCTAAAAAACTTTTATCACCATATGGCGATGTCTACCCAAGTTTTTTTTTTACTCTCCTATATGTGCTTAACCCGATTCTGTTGATAAACCTAATCAGAACAAAAAAATTTATGGGACTCCATTACAGGGACTGTATTAAAGAGGGGTAATATGGTATTATTTAGAAAAACTTTACTTGTCGCGTCATCTTACAATTATAGATCCTCATAATTTTATTATAGGTCCCTTCTTCCCACAAAAATCAAATTTGTTCTGCAGCGTTTGTAAGTTGAAACTCAAAAGGCTTTAGGCCATTTATTCACAAGACTTCTAAATATGTCCATTCCATGTGCTTTGGCTAAAAACCCCTCTCTAATACTTGTTAGTTTAAAGTGTCTTGTATACATTTCTGCATTGCATTCCAGGCAAGATTTGGGTGGTGGAAGCCAGAGTTTGAAGTAAGTACATTCAAATAGCAACACTTTTGATGTTGGCTGTAGAACCTTTAGCCGTTTGCCTCTCCTTTGTTTTGCAAGAATTTGCATTTTTGGCCCTGCATTGTTTTATAATTTCTTAGCTGTTTTGGTAGCTTAAAAAATGAGCCATTTTGCTGCTTCCTTCACATTTAGCATGTATGTGTACTGATTGATGTTACCCATTCCATTTACCCCTTAGCAAAGTTACTAGCACTCTTATCCGCTGATGTCCACACCATTTTGTTACTTGACCCATTATGCTTGATTTATCATTTTTAAAATACTTTGAAGATAAATAAGGTTTTAAAACGCACTATAGCGATCCGAAATAAAATAAAAAGTTTTTTTCGGCGTCCGTGACATTGATTTACCAATCGAGGCTTGAGAAAGATTTATTTTCATTCGGCATTTCTGTTGCCACTCAAGACCTGAAACATATGCCCATTAGTTACTGCATCTCTAATGTGAACATAGATATCTTAATAAAAGTATTAGAGTGGAGGTCACGTGATCTATCTATGCTAACGACGGGACGAGCATGGGGGCCGCCATCTTAGAGTTCGGGACCAACTTTTTTAAGTGGAAAGTGCGAAGAAAAAAATGAATTTAATTCTAAAATATTAAAAAATACCATAAAAATACTAGCTGCATTTTAGAATATTTTTAGTGACTTTAAAAGAACTTGAAACGCTTTTCTAGTATTTTTATAATATTTATTTTGTAATTTTAGAATTAAATTTAATTTTTTGCCTAGCATTCTTTTTCTTTATGTGATAGCGACACTGGCAACTTGCAGCCTTCGCCGTCACATTAAGAAGAAGAATATGCGAAAAATAAAATTTAATTCTAAAATTACAAAATAAATACTATAAAAATACTAGAAAAGCGTTTCAAGTTCTTTTAAAGTCACTAAAAATATTCTAAAATGCAGCTAGTATTTTTATGGTATTTTTTAATATTTTCGAATTAACTTTCCACTTAAAAAAGTTGGTCCTGAACTCTAAGATGGCGGCCCCCATGCTCGTCCCGTCGCGTCGTTAGCATAGATAGATCGCGTGACCTCCACTCTAATACTTTTATTAAGATCTCTATGAATGCGAATTAGATCGATGCGTTAGTTTTTTAGCGTTTCAAGTTATCTAAAACGTGCTCTAAAACCTAAAATTTTTACCTTATTTTTTAAAAAAATG
This sequence comes from Hylyphantes graminicola, assembly GCA_023701765.1. Lineage (NCBI taxonomy): Eukaryota > Metazoa > Arthropoda > Arachnida > Araneae > Linyphiidae > Hylyphantes > Hylyphantes graminicola. The sequence goes on along the minus strand of CM043121.1, from coordinate 16,085,590 downwards.
TGGCAGCACATTAAAAAAAATACGTGCTTTCATTAAATTCGAATTCTAAACCATTTCAATTTTTTTTTTGTCTGGTCCGGCAAACAGAACATTAAGTACCAGAATTTTCCCGAAATTTGTAAGTATTTTAAATATTTATTAAAGGCCATTTTTATATTCCGAAATATAATCTTTACCAATATGAAATATTTTTTACTTAGCTTTAAATTCCATTAGAGATGACGCCAGCAACCTACGAAATTCTCTAAAATTGCATTAAAATAATGTTACTTAAAAGAATGTACTGAATTCTTAAAAAACATTTCGGAATATAATTTTGACAAACGTTTAAATACTTATGTATGATGAATAATATCTTATTACCGCTGAACAGTTCTGTATTATTTATAAGACCGCATTTTTAAAGGAAATAAATATTAACGCAAATCGAAATGTCAATTAATTCCTAATTTCGATTTATCGCCAAAATGGTTCAACCTAAATTTTTATAAAAATGTATTATGAAAATATTGAAAATTTAATTGAATCAACGTCGAAAAAAATTAAATTTTACATAAAACAGAACAACTGTAATGTATAAAGTATGGCGCAAAAGTTAGATTACGTGTTTTGTATGCAAGTTTTCACTGTAAGATGCCAAGTCGATAAAGGGAAAAAATATCTAGGAAATAAAGATTTGCAATATCTGAAAAGGTTTACTGCTTCTGCAACATGCAATAAATATTTTGCAATGAAGGTAGACCCATACAGCATAAAAATCTAATTTTAAACACTATGTTTATAGGAAATTGTCCTATTAGTTAAGGCTAACTTAGCTATGTGTTGGCGACCAATTGAAAAATTAGCGAGAATTCTATTTGGATAGCAATTCAACTGATGTTCCATTAGTCGCCAAAATAAAAATTAAAAAGCAAATCAATCATATGGAAATTAAAGCGTTTCCATTTTTAAAAATCTCATAAGTGTACGATATTCTAAAATACTTGAAATGTTCCCAGATGGAAAAATTACGCCAACGATCATATTTTCAAACCCTTAAATCCCGACGAGATCTTTTATGTGTTTTGTTCTTTTATAAAGTTTAAAATAATGAAATAGATTGCATTGGTATTCTTAATTCTGTTCATTTTGCTGTTCCATGTAGATTTTTAAGAAACCATCGTTTATTTGTTAATCGTTAATTTTGTTTCATCGTTTATTTGCAAATTTTTATTTATTTAAATTTTATAAATTATACAATAAGTACTCCAATGATCAAGTTTTTAAAGCTGCATGTGTTCAAATTATTAACTGATTATATGTATTTTCTTAGTATTTTTTCAGTGTATTTGCTGTTTTATTTTCGGGTTTTATATTTGTCTGTGTGTTCTCATTGCACCACTGTAATTGAATTTTTTTTTATAGTGTGTGTATGTTTAAGTAAATAAGTAAATCTTCATTGATGGTTCGGTTAACTGCATACATACATATTTAAGGTAGGCGAATACCCAAAATTCTAAAATTTTTACTATTGGCCTAATCTTTTCCAAATTTTGCATAGTGATTTCAAATATAATAAAAAATGCTTTTTGGGCAATTTTTTTTATTTAAATATAATTGATTTATTTTAAACGGTGTTTTTCAACTAAAAAAAGGGGTTCGCGCCAACACTTCTAGCATAAAAAGTTTTACATTAATTTACCTGAAATTTTTTACAGATGCTATTTCAATATATATCTGTGCCATGAACCTCTAACATCTCATGTAAATATAGTAGTTTTTTTTTTTCAAAAAATGTCCAAGTGTAAGTTAATCGAAAAAAATCCTTTTTTTGTGGTTAATTTATAACATTTTTCTTAATAACTTCTTTTCTTGTAATTTGTATGTAACGCTAGAGGGTCATTGCATGCATCAGTTCAAAACGAATAATTTAACACATAATTAATGTTTATAGGATGAAAATTCAATGTGGTAGGCTTGTTAGCGTAAACCTCTTTTTTTAGAAGAAAAACACCGTTTAAAATAAATAAATTATATTTAAATTTAAAAAAAAAAATGCCTAAATAGTATTATTCATCATATTTGAAATCACTATACCAAATTTGGAAAATATTAAAGCAATAGTAAAAATTTTAGAATTTTGTGGAATTTTGGGTATTCGCCTACCTTCAGCAATTAAATGTATAGTTAAGCTATTTCTGAAATGTGATGGTTAATAAAAGTCATCGCACTAGAGCTGCACATAAGGGTTTTAGGTCTTTTTTCCGCTAAATATGTTGCCGATCTCGCCAAATTATTTATTAAAACTCGCCAAAGGGGCAAAAAAAATTTTAAAACTAATTTATAAGGGTGTGCTGTGCTAAGGCCATTGTGTTACAGCTGTATAATGGGTGTGTTTGTAGCTATATCTATTTTTTCTCCAAATTATTTCCCAAAACGTGCCAAAAGAGTTAAAAGGTTTTATGTATTTATGAAGGAATTGTGATGACATTTATGAGTGCATTTTACAGAGTATTTTTGATTTTAGGATATTAGGGCAATGAATCGGGGATTTTATACTTGACTAGCTGAACTACCCGGTGTTGCACGGGTTGGAAAAAAAATAAATACCAAATCGATCCAAGTATTTGTACCATACTACCATAAAATCTGGTTGTTTTTTTTTGGATAATAAACTTACGTTACTTTTCCCGTTCGTTATAAAGTACAGAATCCCGTTACTTATATGACCATAAAAATTTAAAATTTAAAAAATGCTATAAAATAAACGGATAATGTCATAGTAATTTCCCGAATAAAAACATTTTAGCTCATTTGGCATGTTTGAAAAATTTGGCGAGGAAAATGTATAGCTACCAATAACACACCCATTCAGCTTTGGCGCAATGACCATCGCACAACCAACCAGCTAATAAAGAAAAAAGGCCATTTGGAGCGTTTTTTGTAATAGCTTGGCGAGTTTATCAAAGTATTTGGTGAAAAAGGAAAGACATAAAATCCTAATATGCATCTGTAGTGCGATGGCCTTCAAAAAACAACATAGTTCAGTATAAGCTTCAAAATAAATTATATGCATTTAAGATTTAAATAGATGAGCCTTTAGAAATTGCCAATGCAATTGCTATTTTCGCCAAAGGTTGCTATAATACCAATTTGTCAGGGTTGGCGTAAAATTGCCGGCAACGATTCTTCAAATAGAAATTAGTTAAATATCAATTTATAGCTTAATCGTAAATGATAAAAATATAAAATGTTTAGCTTATGACCTTGGCAATCAAGTTTATAAAAACCAACAACAACGTTAGGAATTATAAAAATTGGTAGCGCTTTTTGAGATCCGCTGTCGTTGGAGGAAACCTTCCAGTTTATATAGACGTCCATGAGAATTATTTATTAAAATATCGAGTTAAAAATAAAATATATTGCATTGATACAGATTAAAGAATGATATTAAATGAAAGTTTACTAATTAAATTGATAGTAACTAAATCTTTAAAATGAAAATAATAATATATTTGTAAGTTTTTAAGAATAAAATATTTTCTTTTTTACATTTTAACTATTTTTGAAAAAGTTTATTCTAATTTCATCTACTGAATGGCAACGCGAAAGAAAAATGTTCATTGGATATGAGCCAAAGTTGTGTAGTTTTTCCAGAAAATTCGAATTTTCTCTAAAAATAGAACATTTTGAGCTCTGAAAGTTCTTATTTTTTAACTCAAGTATGAACTACGCATTTGAGCCAAGTTACGAGTCAAACAAATGTCTAGTTTGTGAGTTTCGGAGAGACATACATACACACATACAAAACTTCATTTTTATTATTATAGATAACGAACGGAGAGAATAACTTAAGTTTATGATTTTATAACAGGTTATCTGGTATGCATACTTGGATCGATTTGATATTTTTTTTAATCCGTGCGAAGTACGGGTATAAATTTGCTAGTAAATAAATATTAATTAAACCATAGATTGGATGCCCAGCATTTCATTTCAATTTTTATTTATATAGCTGATTCTTATTAAATAAAAAGAACCGCGAGTACTGAGGAAAATGAGTGAACATCCTAGTCAAGACGCAGTTACACTCTTAAAACAAAAGAGTGAAATCCACTCCAGTTGGAGAAGTGCATTTTCGACACCGTAAAGGCATGCATATTTACTCAGACTGAGTTAAAATCACTCGTTTGGAGTGATCCTGTCGGAGGTTTAACGCACAAAGGATCCACTCCAAAAGGAGAAGTGCATTTTCCAGTCTGGAGGAGTGAAATCCATTCAGACTGAGGTAAATTGGGAGTTTTTGTTTTAAGAGTGTACGAATCCGGACAAAGAAGCCTGTGAAATCGAAGATCTCGACGTGCACAGAGACGGATGGACATTCATTGGGGAGGATGCGGAGGCCGCCGATGCTCCTCCTGAGAAGAACACCCAACTTGGGATAAGTGAAAGCTTTATCCTCGAATATCTTGACAGCCTGGCAGATGAACATTACTTCAAAGAGAAATGCGTTAAGCAAGTCGAGGCTGGGGAAATCTTCAGAGAGGAGCTGGACCTCAACATCCAGTACTATTCGAAAGTAAATATGTGTTTTTAATCGATACTTTTCCATTTTGGTAGCGTGAATCTCAATAAAAGAATATGCTCTCCTTATGGGACCTGTCTAAATTGTGGAGGTGGCGCGCGATAGATGTCAGCATATATCGCGTATATATGTGTGTGTGTGTCGTGTCTGTCTTACTTGACGAAGGTTTATAAGCGGGTCTCTGACCAAGCACACAAGCCTGGAAATTTATGACTGCCAACCAAAAGAATGTGACTGAATCTTTTGAAATTCGAGGCAATTCCCAAATTGTATAGGTTTTCCATACACTTTTGATGTGTGATAAGAAAACGTAACTTATGCGTATATCTTTGTTTGTTGTGGGTTGTTTAGTTTTTGGCGACTTCATACTTTATCCTAGGAATTGAATTGGCTAAATCCGCTTAGGAGAAGCGGAAAAGTATCCCTTTATTTTATTCACCTAGTTACGAGTCAGGCCAGTATAAAATTATGGATAAAAATTCTACAGCAGAGAGGGGGTGACAATACCATACTTAACAAAGAACTTAAATAGCCTACTTTATAGTTATTTTAACACTCACTGAAATTCTTACACAAAATAAAGTCGGTTTGTTACAGTAACTGGCATCTGCTTCCACATAAGGTTTATACACCTTACCAAAAATTGCATAACTCACATTTAGTTGTAATTTGAACTTTTAAAAGCCGAAATGACTTTTTCATTTTCAAGCAAAACTGACAGTGACGTCAAAACCTCAAAATTGATACAATAAGTCATTAATTTCACTCATATATATTATATAAATTTTCTGATTTAGGGGGTATCCTTGGACTTATTGTAGTTCATTATCCTGTCGCCACTATAGTATTTCAGCCAACGATCTTTGATATAAATCAAGCATTTGATAGTTAATAAAACATTGGGTAAAGGGAATATTGGCGCATCAGCTTAATTGGAGAGTTAACATTGTAATGCATGAATTTTTTTTTATCCCGAAAAAAATATATTTGTATCTTTAATACTCGTACATTATGGGAAAAATACTGAAAAAATTAACAGTATTGGATTTTAAATAATTTCAATTTTTAAAAAATGTTCCTTATGTCAAAAACCCATAAACAAAATTCAAATTTTGATAAGAATGACTAGAAAACTAATAAATATATTTTAAAATAACCCTCTTGAACTATAATCATTTTTTCAAAACAATTTATTTGTATTTAGTACTAATTTTATTATACTTCGAATACTTCCAAAGACGTAATTTCACAACAATTAATAACTTCACTCCTTAATTTAGAATGCACTTTTACTACAGTCATCTATGAGGGTTATTAGTAACTAAAACTTCAAAATGGAATGTAATAGATAAAAAAACAGATTTGTCGAGGGGGAGCTCTAGTTTAGTAGAATAAAGTGGATTATGTCACTTGTTTCCATATTTCAACAGTATGCATTAGAGGGTTAACCGTAAATAAAAATATCAAAACTTAAAAAATAATTGACTTTATGATGCATGACATTATTATTATTTTTTATGAAATATAGTTATGTTTGTTAGAGTTAAGATTTGCCAATGCTTATATCCCTCCTTATCATAAATTAGTAAATTAAATATATGGTTAACGTGGAGCTTAAAAGGACGACTATACCTTTGTTCAGTGAGCAGCACCTGATTTTTAAGCAGTCAGCTCCACAAAGTCAGTTATCATCCTCACTATACGGTTGCCTAAACGCTATCAAAATTATGTACTGAATTACGTGTTTGTAGTTTAATAAAATTAATTGGTATAGTATGGTATGGTATGATACATATATATTCCAGCTTGTGTGCTTGTTCATAGAACCGCTTATAAGCTTTCGTCAAGTGGGACAGACACAGAAAGAAATTTTACAGTCACAAAGAAATGAATAACACATAGACAAATAACAATATTTATTGACTTTCACAAACATCCATGCCTGACCGGGATTCGAACCCGACCTCAGCAGCTCCAAAGGCTAGTACGCTAACCATTCAGCCACCGAGGCGGCATTAATTGGTGATATCTTATCGAATTCTTGACTAGACGCCATCTTCACAAGTCACCGACGAGTTGGCGAACAAACTAAACGAAGAAAAAGAGCAGCTCGTGCAAGAAATGTTAGTGATCATGCAGAAGTCGAGCGAAATAATAAAGAAGTACAGAGAACTATTCTCGGACAGGTAAAATATTTTGTTATGATAGTCTTAAACCTCTTAAGGGTAAATAAAAATAACGTTCATTCATTCAACCGAACCCTCAACGCAACTCAAATTTCAATTTTTATCGTGATTTCAACTTCACGAAGTTGGACAGATTGTAATCGTTGAATGAACAGTTGCTCACATAGGGGAGAGCGGGGAAATGGCGCCACCTTAAGGGAAATTGAATTTTCATGCGGAATTGTGTTGCAATGAATGTAAATTGTAATGAGCATAGCATACTACAGTTCATAACCTATCTTGTGGTGATTTTTTAAAATTTAAATCTTTAATGGAAACTGATGAGTAAAATTGTTTTTTCTAAAAGCTTGCACAGTGATGCCGCCACATCAATAACGCAACGTAGTCAATAACGCATCAATATTGCCACGCAACGTAGTACAAAATGAGGAAAATACTTAGTTTTTGCAAAATTGACAGAGATCTGACAATAAATGTATAAAAAGTGCATATATATTGATTTTACATACGTTTAGTAGTTAATTCATGATATATTAACTCATCTAAAAACATCTATCGTGTAAAAAAATATTAAAAAACTGTTTTTGAAAATTCTTTCCAACTTCGGTGGCATTGCGCGAATGGAAGTTTGTGTATGCCATATGACTGAGTTGAGGGCTGTGATGACGAATTTTTGTTTTAGTGCTACGCCCTTTAACCAAATGCTTTTGCAATGCGATTAGCACACAATGTACAGAAGTATACAGGTCATGGTACTGTACAGCCAGATGGTTCTACTTCGAGCGCTCTTCGTACTTTTGTTAATCCTTTCAGTTCCAAAGTTGGATTTTTTATTCTGAAAATCTAAAATTTGTTGAATATATCCATTATGCATCCAGAATTAAATGGTAAAATACACGATGAAAAAATCCTTTTTTAACTAAAGTGTAAGGGGAAAAATCGGTATAATAACTTTTGAATAAATTATAAAAAAAAATTCGAAACTTGTTTAAAAAAGGTTAAAATCAATATTTAAACATCGAAAAAAGTAAAAGTGATGAATTTAGGGTCAATTTATTTAATAAAATTTTTGGGGAGAGAATTTTATTTTACCATGTTTTTCATATTTTAATTTAATTAAAATAGACATTTTTTAATTCTTCAAAAGATTTGATTCTTCCTTCTAACGATAAAAATGTGCGGCTCAAGTTAGTGAGAAAAAAATCGCAAAGCGATGATTCCAAATGGAAGCATTATGGTGAAAGGGTTAAAACCATGCATTCCCCTAATTCTTTTAAGCTGTGTATATAGCTATGTTGATAAGCCATCTTTTGATTAACTAAAATATATGTTTTGAATAACAGAAATGGCTAAATCAAGTCTTAAGCCATTTCGCAGTCAAGTTCTGTTATTCAATTACAATTAAACTTATCGTCTTTGACTAAAGCTTTTATTTTTAAGCTACATTTATACACGATCTTGTATTCGGTAAAATATGAAGAGTACAGTCAATGCCGTCTTTACCATAAGGGCACACGGGGCCCGTGCCCAGGGCCCCCATTCTCAGGGGGCCCCGAAGTACCGATAGTTTCTTTCACACATTTATTCTCAAAACATTTTTGTCGGGCACATCACACGTTTTTCACAAATCAGTAATCTTAGCAGAAGTATTTACAAGGCATATACTGCGCCATTATATCGCTGACTGCGCCTATTCCTACTGAATTAATAACATTGCCCGATCTGTCCGTCCCACGTTGACCAACTGACTTTCATAGTTAGATACATAAACACCATAGCAAAGCAATCAGCGGATTTAAATATCTCAACCTTACATAACCTAAACAGTACCGGATTTCGGTCTAGGCCTACGAGGGTCGGGCCTAGGGGCCCAGTCAGGAAGGGGGCCCTTCCCTTAAAAAGATATAATCGCGAAAATATCGTCTAAAAAATTTCAAATCTCCAAATTTCGAAAAACTTATCGCCAGATGAAGGCCTCAAAAATTGCCAAAATCAAATTATAAAGTTTATAGAATAACTATAGTAACATACTGTATAATTCTGATGTTTATTAAAGACTATTAAACATTATATGTTCTGTAATAGTTTATTTAATTTGCTAAATTTCCAAAATAGCTTCGAAATAGTGGGGCCCCAAATGTCAAGTGCCTGGTTGCCTTGGGTCTTTAAATCTGGCACTGAACCTAATAAAATCAGATAAATTGGAAGAAACTTTTCAAACGTAGAAATTGCTACAATAATATTCCCTGATGTTACCAATTGTAGTGGAGAGCGGTCATTTTCGCAGCTTAAGAGAATAAAAGAGGAATCGCGAACAACAATGTTACAAGAACGGCTGAGTAATTTGTCAATTATGTGCATCGAAAGTGATATCCTCTAAAAAAATTACTTTGAGGATATAATAAAAGATTTTTCTCAACAGAAATACCGAAAAAAACCGTTATCGTAATCGTAAAACCAGCAGTATTCTAATATCATTAAATGACATACTATATCATGCTGTATTTGATTACCTATAACAAATAGTCATACTCAGTAAAAAAATGTTATAAATCGTTTTCTTTTACATTCCAAAAGGGCCTCAAATTCTTGTGCGCCCAAGGGCCCCAGCCCAGTTTAAGACGGCCCTGAGTACAGTGGAAAAACCACTTGATTTCGTAGAAGGCTTTCCTCATTAGGCCTCTTTGGCGATGGTAGCGAGAAATCACCTAAACTGGTGTAAAGAAACCAGTTACTCGCTTTGTTTTTCTTTTGCGGCAAACCTGATTAACGCCAGAGATCAGTAGATACAAGTCACACGTTTGTACTGCGAATGAAGAACCGAAAGAAAAGCAGGTTTCCAGTCGCCAAGCAGCTACAATTACGGGATGACTTCTAATAAATCAAGCGGTTACTCCCCTGTGCTCTTCATACACCATTAATAGTCTGACGATTGTGCTCAAATACATGCAGATTTTCTGGAGATTATGAAAATGACAATTTAGAAGGAAAGGTGGAAGGAAAGGATGAGAAGAAGGGTGGTATTGAAGAAAGTGACAACAACAGGTACTCGTTCCTCACTTTTCTTAAAAATTTTCCTCTAATCACAAAAATGTATACATACAATTTGAATATAAAGAGTAAAGTATCCGGGACATTGATTTTTTTCCTTTTACAGAGAATGACCTGCCTACTATAAAAAAAATATATTTTCCTAAAATTAGGTAGCTGTACCCCCAGTAGTCAGGGCTGGGCGTTGATATGTTAGTCAGTCAGGACTTCGACATTCATATAGTACGTATTAGGGTTGGCCGAAAAAAACATTTTATTTTATTTCAGACTGCTATAGTGCGGAAAAGTTGCCATTGGTAAAGACATGAAAAATGCACTAATTTTATTATTTTATTATTAATTTATCTTCCGTTCGCGCAATGCCATCAAAGTTGGCAAAAAATTGTCAAAAACCATAATTTTTATAAATTTTTTAAACACGATAGATGTTTTTAATTGCGTTTCTACATCATGAATTAACTACTAAAAATACTTAAAATCAATATCTATGCACAAAAGTACAAAAAATGTACAAAAAGGTAAAACTTCGAAATTTTGCAAAAAATACGAATTTTCCTCATTTTGTATTAAGTTGCGTGGCCGAAAGATCTGACACAAATGTATTATAAGTGCATATATATTGATTTTACTACTTTTAGTAGAGTTAATGCGTGATATAGGAACGCAATTAAAAACATCTCTCGTGTTTTAAAAAATATATAAAATTTACGGTTTTTGACAATTTTTTGCCAACTTTGATGGCATTGCGCGAACGGAAGATTAATTAATAAAAAAATAATAATTAGTGAATTTTTCTCGTCTTTACCAATGGCAACTTTTCCGCACTATAGCGATCCGAAATAAAATAAAAAGTTTTTTTCGGCCCACCCTAGTACGTATATAGATAAAAAGTTTTTGTACAAGAGTCTATTGCATTACGCTCATTACTTACCTAAACAGATGATTTTTTAAACTGGTATATAATAGCCCCTTTTAGTGTACGGTACAGGCCCGACCCCCGGTTATATTTCTACAAGGTAACTTTTTCCTAACCACCAATTTTTATATACAAAAAGTAGAATAATTCCAAAATGTTTATGTATGATCAGTATTCGAATAATCAAATTATCTATTGCCTTTGTTCGTATCACTTTTATTTTGTAATTTTTTTTATGTATCCACAAATCTTGCTTACGTGTACGATATAGCCCCGCTTTCCCCTAACGCTCATTAGTAAAAAGATTATACTAACTGTACTGCCAGATAGTTTTACTTTTTAATTTTCATAGTCCACTCTTCAACCTTATTAGTTAGTGTCTACACTCTTAAAACAAAGGAGTGTAATCCACTCCTGTAGGAGAAGTGCATTTTCGACACTGGAAAATAGTGAATATTAACTTAGACTGAGTTAAAATCACTCGTTTGGATAGATCTTGTCGCAGATTTTACATACAAAGGATCCACTCTTGTAGGAGAAGTGCAGTTTCGACCCTGGAGAAGTGAAAATGAACTCAGACTGAGTTAAAATCGCTCGTTTGTTTTGAGAGTGTACATGACAACATTGGTGACATTTTTTGGTGACACCAAGTACGACATTTTTAACTGTGTTTTTTTTTTTTACATGATGTTGTGTTCGGAAAAATATACCATTAAAATTCTAACTATTGTTATAGATTATTTTTAAAATATTTATTTTTAGGCTTTCAGGAGGTGATGAAAATGACCAGGGAAGGCTGGAATGTCTGGGGATTGCTGCGTGCTTTTCTTGTTGGTGTTGCTTGTGGTTTTTGCCGCTTTTATAGTTGGACTTTCATCCGGCAAATTGTGTGCTAAGTCTTTCAGTCAGTATTATTTGTAACCAAAATTTGAACCGCCGTCGGATAAGGGAAAAATTTATTTTGGGAAACAGATTTGATTTAAATCTTTTTTTTTAAGTGAGTTTCAGAAAATGTTTTTAAGAGGGGTGTAGCAGTGTATCAGGTGTCTAAATTATTTTACAAAAAAAAGTGTTTGTTTTTTACTTACTAAAAAATTGCTTTTCTGTTCTTTTACAAATATTTGGTGTAACTAAAGTATTAAGCCTTTCTTATTCGTAATAAAAGTCAGTTTTATTTGTGATATCTTCATTACGGAATGAAATCTGACATGTAGGATACACTTTCTTCTTCATTAAAACTTGATACATATAGCACTTGCTTTAACCTCTTAAGAACCGTGCAAAATCCTACACGTATATTCTACACATCTAAACATACTCTAAGCATATCATAAGCATAATCTAAATAGTAGTAATAAGATCATATATATAAGCATAATCTAAACAAGCTTTTCATACAAATATATGCTAAAAAGTATGTTTTGCAAAGACATTTTAAAAAAAATTATGTTTAACAGTTACTAGGGACATGCCTATAAATCTAAAAATACACATTTTTAGTTCTACAAATGCTACAAAAAAATTACGTATCTTTTATTTGTAGTTAACACTTTATTTTAACATTGTTTTCGATGCAAAATGTCTTTGAAATTAACTACTAAAAGAACTTTTTTTAAATTTTGAGAGATTTTTTTTTTAAGATCTCTAAAATCGTATTGACCCTCGTTCAACTTCATTTTGTAAAAAAAAAATGATTCCTGAAATCAAAGACTGGAAACTGATATTTGGATCTTCTTCTATCGACTAGTTCAATTTCGGGACTAATTAACGTGTTGATTGTTCGTGGCAAAGTTTTAAAAAATGTCCCCAAATGGCCAGGCCGCAAGAGGTTAGGGAGTCCAGAATAGGTGAATTTTTTAAAAATTTTATTTATGCATGGATTTTTCCCAATTTTTTTACTGATATACTCCAAAATGTTTTATTTTTTAAAAAATAAAAAATACTTTTTAAAAACATTAAAAACAAACAGAAATGTGAAAAAATTATGTTTACAATATTTGATATACAACACTAAATAATGCGATTATTGTCAAGGTAAACACTTTATGTGATACACAATAGAACATAGAAAATATTGTCTTCACATAATTTTGAAAAATCAAATTGAATTAAAAAAAAATCACAGTCAAAATTTTTAATGTTTGGTATTTTTTTACATAGTTAGGATAAAAAACCATACTTTCCAAGCAAATACTTTGTTTAAAATTATGTGAAGACAAAAAGTTTATAATAATAAGTAGGTAGTATATAGTGTCTAAATATCTAAGGCCTACAATGAGTGGTTGATAAGATATATACATTTGAAGTTGTGATATTCTTGAAAATAAGAACAGCTTCAAAGATGCGTTTAAAGTTTTGGAACTGTATGTTGAGTTGATGTAACTAGATTTATGAGCATAAATAATATATTTCAACTAAAACACATTTTACTGACTACTGAAATGAAAACATAAACTAGTTTATATTTAGCTTTTGGGGTTTTATTGAGTAAAATGTTTGAAAGTAAGACCCATGTTTACATATATTTATAACATAGCTGATTAAAGTCATTGAAATCAAGATTGATATAGTTTTTGCCATAATTAATACCTATGATGCACTAAAACAAAATATGGTTGAATTAAAAACATCTCCAGGGCTTAGGTTTTACCTTAAACAAATAATCGAATCAGGGGACATGGTCAGAAGTTGAATACATTATGCTTTAGGAGGGAGGTAAGAAAACATTATTTTTACAATAGAGTCGTTGATAGGCCCGTTTACATGAGCCATTGAATCCATGGATTGAAAAGCAAACTCAGCAGTTTTCCGCCTTTTGGATTTTCAAAGACAACCGGAATTGCAGGGTTCTTTGGCGGGGGGGGGGGGGGGTTCGCGAACCCTCCAATGAAAGGGGGTTTGATGTTTATACCATGGATTCGGCCACGGACTATCATTTTGGTTGGAAATCCTGTTCGATCTCTTTTCCCCCCAATGGGAATTTTGGCATTCCATGGATTCGATGGCTCATGTAAACGCGCCTAGTGAATGGAAAGCTTTATCAGAAGAATACGTTGTGTATTCGAAGAGAATGGAAGATTTCAAGAAGAATCTCGATATCTATTGCAAACTGGTAAGGAATTAGATATATATTTAGGACCAACCTTGCTGGGCCTCTGGCCTGCTGTTGGTCGACAATTTTTGTACAGTAGACTCCCACTTAACCGGCCTCCGTTTAACCGGATCTCCGCTTTAACCGGGCTAAAAATTCCCACCCTTAAAATGTTAAAAATAGCTAAAATTACAAGTTTTTGGTTATTTCAATCGGCTTTCAGTGTCGCACATGTTTCAAACGCGTGGTTTGTTGGGGATAATGGGGGGGAACTTGTTGACATTGGAAGGCTGTGGGGATCGACCGTCAAGTCGTTGAATTTTCAAACTTCGACAAAAAAAGTTCATATTTTTTAGAGGTATGTAATCAAAAATGCAAAATATTAATAATAATATATAAAATAACCTGAAAAATGACATCTTATTTCAATTGTACATGTATTTCATGAGGCAAATATCATCAATAAACAGAAGTGCAATCAAATAAACATCTACATTTCAATTTATTTAATTTCTCCGGTTTAACCGGATTTTCGTTTAACCGGCTTGCCATCGGTCCCTTGTAAGCCGGTTAAGAGGGAGTCTACTGTATTTGAATTACCCTTCACCCTAACCAAACCAATACACTTTTTTCAGAAACATGCATTTAATCAAGCTAACTGTATCTGTAACTTCCAAAACCTTGTTAGTAAACAATAACAAACAAAAACGTTTTCCGTTAGGGCTGTAAGGAGCCTAGTGGTCCGGACCCTGGACTTGAAATCGAAAGGTTGAGAGTTCGGGCCCCGGTTGCCACTGAAGACTTACCGAGTATAAGCGGAGTACGTGCTCGTAAAATCTGTTGGGTCCGAAAGTCCTGTGGTCGGTCATTGCGCAGTTCACCATGGGTACAGGTTCCTGGAGAAAATTTCCCTCCCCTTCAGGGACATGTCTAAATTGTGGAGGTGGAGACAGATGTTGCCATCTGTCAACAGATGGCAGCATCAGTCATATGTGTTTGTGTGTGTCCTGTGTTTGTCCTACTTGACGATGGTTTATAAGGGGGTCCTTGCGACCAGCCACACAAGCCTGAAAATATAATGTAAACCAATCCAATCCAATAACAAACAAAAACGTTTTCCGCAATCGCTATTTCTAAAATCAAGACAGACTTCTCAACTGAGAAAAATGCGTCTCACAAATCTGCTTCTGGGTCCCAGATATAAATTTGTCAAAGGTATTCCTGGGTGCATCTGGACCGGAAAACACCGATTCGTCCCACCGGTGACTCGCAAAGAACGAACTTCCATGTGGAAGAAAATGATGATCGAGGAAGAAGTCATGATGTACCTGAAAAATCCGTACTTCACCGAAGAACAAGAGAAGGAATATTTGGCCCAGAATGTCCCACCCACGGAAAAAGTGTTCCCCGACGTCGTGTCTGAACTTCAACCCCTGAAGGAAAGGACACTTGCATACAACCTCGGGAAAATCAATGATTATCGACCGATGGGTGAACACGAGTACGATTCTTGAATATGTGACTCGTTTCTTATTATTGTATGGATAAATTATGGCAAATGTTGATCGAAGTAGCTTGTAAGTTGATAATTGAAGTCATTCAATGTAAATTTCACTTTTATTGATATACTTCCTTAATTATTAAAATCACAAAGAAAGTCATAATTTTAGTATGTTGTATTCATTAAGTTGTATCATGTTTTAGCAGTTAAAAAGCCGATTGTTTTTACTTGTTAGGGTGGTAACAGAACCTGGAAATCGGGGAATTCTCAGGGAACTTTTTAATTGAAATACAGTAGACGCCGCTTAATGTGATCACGGTTAATGTTATCAATCGCTTAATGTTATCAAAATCGCTTAGTCCCGTCCTCTTATATCAAAATACATTGAAAAATCCTCGTTTATTGTAATCAAATGTTCGTTTATTGTTATCAGTTTATATGTAAATTTCCCGAAAAAAATCTGATATGAATGCTGAAGATTTTGAAGCCTGGATGGTGATCTACGAGAATGTTGCGACTTCTACTTTGTCAATTGATGAGGACATTTGCGAAGCCGTATGTGTCAAAGATAAAGCTTCGTCACAAGATTCTGATTGCCAATGATGAACCCAAAAGTGCTATCGAGGACACAAAATTCCGACGCCTGCTCAGATGAGTTAGGCAGAATCTTACATCTAGGTGTGCAAAACAAAGCGACGCTGAACACTTTCAAAACATTATGATTATGAGCGATTTGTAAATGATTTACTTCGAAAGAATGCTAAACAATCGACAATTGATTTTTTTTTTCGGTTAATAATTAACCTTTTGCATTTTGTATTGTTTTCAGCAGTTCATCATAAAATATGTAAACATAGTAATTATTTTTCTTTAGTGTACATTAATTTATATTTAATATTATAGAGTTTTACAGCAACAACTCCTAATTTAAAATTACTTTTTATTTTAATACGTTTGTGAAAAAATCATTTTTTAGTTTAAACTTTTTTTCGTGTATTGTAATCAATCGGTTATTGTTATCAAATCACGTTCGTCCCGATGTGATCACATTAAGCGGCGTCTACTGTATCAGGGATTTCTAATGGAATTTTGGAAAATATCAGGGAATTTTTTTCCATTTTGGATTACTTAAACAGCAATGTTAGGTTCTTGTTATCACTACTAACGGACACTTGATGAAAAGAAATATGATCTGGTTGATCCGATTTGCCTGAAGGACCGATCTTCAAAAAAAGGATCACTCTCTCACGAATCATGCTATGACATGATTATCTGATCACATGATTCCTCTAAACTCTGATTTCATTCTATTCTAGAAAAGTTGATGAGTATGTTGAGTAATTATGAGTAAACTAATAGATAAGACAAATGAACACCATAGTTTATTGAACAATTTATATTTAGGATAAATTAATTGAAATACTATTTAAGAAAACTTGAATATGAACATTTATATTCATAAATGAAGGTGTTACTGGGATTGCCAACCTTCAAAACAGACTCATTTATGTTATTTAGACACAAATTTAGATTCTTTTTACAAATTTTGGTTTGAAAAGGTGAATATATACATGTTACGCCATAACAAATGTAAAATAACAATGATTTATAATCTTCAATTTCAGCAGCCCTCTTACTTCTAGCAATCAGCAAATTATTGTATTTGCTAGTACTTCCGGCTCCTTTTAAGAAATTTTATACAGCCAATGTACAGGGTGTCCGTAAAAGAATGTCCAAGTTTTCATGGTACATTACAGGAGTTTATTTTAACAAATCATACATAAAATCGAAGGAAAACTAACCTAGTTTTTCCTATAAGTGCTCAATGTGTGCGTCTTCAATGATATGGCACACATCCAAACGAAAATGCAATTCTTCCCATACTGTCTGCAGAAAGTCCGGAGTAATGGAATAGATGACACTGCAGCTGTGAAAACAATGTAGCTATACAAGCACCTGCGCTTATCTGAAACTGTTATATTATTCTTTATTCGTCACCTTCAACTACAACTGCAGAATGATTACAGCTGATACTATTACAATTTGAAACTCGGAGATTCTTTTACGGATACCCTGTATGCTTCACAGATATCTTTATTATTCAGATTCTCTCTTTCGAGAGCAATGCAATGGAGGGCAGCACTACCAAACGTAGATTGCTATTTCGAATTTTAGGGGCAGAGGATCCCGCAATTAGATTGTCACCCCCAGAGGTATTCATTTTGAATAGGAACTTGGAGGCGAGGTTGGTTTTGAATTATAGTCGCACTAGAGCTACACAAGGGTTATTGGCGACAGTCAAGTGACGAGCCGACACCTGAATAGGCACCCAACACAACCGTTAAGGGCAGCATCGTACACAGCGTTAGGACTTTGAGGGGTATTTAACACATGCACTCACTCCCTTAGACAGGGTATTATTCGTCGGACATTTTTGGCTGCACGGAAAGTTTATAGGTCGGCAGTTATTTTGGTGATGCCCGGACCCGACAAATGACAGTGATTGCGCCCTCTAGAAGGGAAGGGCGTAGGCTATGTAGCCCATTAACCCGCTCGCCAGAAGAGACAGTCACAAGAGACACACAAAGAAAGATGCCACAAACTCATAGACAAATAACAACATTTATTGACAAACACAAAAATCCATGCCTTTACCGGGATTCAAACCCGAGCCCAGCAGCTCCAAAGGCTAGTACACTAGCCATTACGCCAACCGACTGGGCTCCCCAGCCCCAGGAACTTGGAGGAATTTGTGAACATGACCAACTTTAATGTGCGCCAGTCGCAAAAAGCATGCACAGGGATTCTTTGACACCAAACCACATGCCGTCGTCAGGGCTCGAACTAGCAATCTAAGGGATGCCACTCACATTCGACCAACCAGGGTATCCCGGTCCTTCACTTAATATTATAAATTAACACATTCGCTGCCACTATATCATTGATAGAGGCTCCATCGATAGAAGCTGATAAAGTAGAAGAACATCCTGTTTTTTAAACCTGTTCGTTACAATAGAAATAAACTAACCACTCTTCATTTTCGAACAAGTACAAATCATAGTTCGAGTTCGTAAAATTGCAAGGTCAGGTTGAATTAACGTCGCTAACCAAAGCTACACGACAGCTAGTCGTAAAAATATGAGGAAATGTTCCTGGCCTTTTCCAACCGGATAACTCATCATTTGTCGCTAATTATTGAATTGAAAGCCAATTACCAGATTTGCTTCAGCGATTAACTTTTCGAATATAAAATCATCATTAAATTTTCATAATTCATATTTTTTTCGGTAGTTTTTGCTTGAAAAAAAAATACGAAAACATAAAACAGACTATTTACAATTTTTTTATAGCTAGATTGTTGAATAACAAACTGAATCACACTGCCAAATGCAGTATGTCTGGTGTCTGGTCGCCCTAAACTTGAGCCGAAGGATTCAATTTCCTCGTAATTTGAAATAGAATGCCTTTAACTCATCAAGTATTATTCCAAGCACAGCAGGTTCATTTTCTAAAGTTACAATTTGAACTTGAACTCATAAGAACGGTTGGCTAAATGGTACTATGAATTTCATCAGAATGTGCTGTTATCGGTGAATCGGAACCACGCGACTCCCTAAGGAGTCAGTGGCATCCAACGTGTTAAAGAGAGATTGAGGTTAACTTAGGAAAAAATTACAGCGTTTAAATTTATTTAACCTGAATTCAATGCATCAGTTTTTCAAAATGCACTTCAGATAACTTGGTACTTACTCAAGTCGTAGCAAGGTTGGTAATTGGTATTGCTATTTTTATTCATTTAAGCAATTTCATAAAATTATATAATTTTTTTTTCAATAATTTTTTTATGATTGTAATTAGGCACACAAACTCACAAAAAATAAATTTATTATAAATGCTTCTACAAGATTACAGCAATTATAATGATTTCATTTTTTTTTGTAAAACTCATTAAGTACAAAACTAATGTGATTTAAATGATTCATAAATGAAAAATACTGGCAACAGAAACTTTATTGACGATACATATATAACAACAAAAACATATACATTATATAAAGTAGATAAATCTCATGCAAAAATTAAAAATACTTCATGATTTGACCAAAATAATTTCAGATAATTATTTTTTCACTTTTGTAACATTCATTTAGTACAAAACTATTGCGATTCTAAATGTTATAATGCTATAATGATAATACTTCAACTGAAAATCCATTTATACCACATTTAAAGACAATAATATATTTACAGTAGCAAATATTGTGCCAAAGTAGAAAAACATTTATGATCAAAATGAAAGATATTTAATGCCACAATCACAGAAAAACCTAACTCCCAAAGGGAAGTACTTATATCCCTTAAATAAATTGTTGATGAATGTGTTTATTTAAATCAAGGAGGTTTCAAATTTTGGTATAGCATTACTTATATCAAATATACATTTACAAACTATAAATAGTGAGATATTGATTATAGTTTTAGTTTCTCCTAACTAAAAAAATATTGACTTTTTGAGTATAAATGTAATTTTGAAAAAAAAAAATAATAATAATAAGTACAAACACTTGTGGGAAAAAAGGCACTATTTTAGAAATTTTGGATTGCTGAAATATAACTTCAAATCATTGCATGAAATTTATATAAACTTCATTCACAGAGAAAGAGATTAAACAAATTACGCCACATTTGAATGTTTAAAAAAAGCTGTAAACACTACTTTTAAAAATTATTTTTAACAATTTCGTATTGTTTTAAAAAAGTGTTTTTTCACTATTATTGCATATTTTCTAAATTAAAGTGTTAGTTTAATATACATTTTATATTATTAGAAAATACTAATTTAGGGATCTTCACAGCAAAAATTAAACAGATATAACAGTAAAAAATTAAAAAATGTATAAAACCTTTCGTTGGTCAAAAATTGTTGCAGTCCACATTTTTTTAAAAAATAAAATAAGATATTTATTTATTAGAAATTTGTATTCAAAGTTGGTTCATTTACCAATGTGCCTTGTAATAACAAATTCTCAATTGTGATAGTAGTAAAAGCACAAACTATAGTTTAATTAATATTTAATATATATGCAAAAAAAAATCTAACACACACACAGTAATCTTCTAAATAAAGCTATCAGTTGTGTAATATATAACTAATGAAATCAGAATAAGTCAATACCACATAGTATTTCTATGCATTTAACTGTCAATTTACTATTTAGAGTCATATTTTTGGTTTAAACCTACACATTTTTAATAGTGTTCTAATAAACATCTTCCAAAGCTGAACTACTTTGTAATGTAGCACATATTAAAAAAACAATTTTTTGTAGTGTTCTAACAAAAATACACCTTTCAATACACCAATGCTATAAATAATGTAACAAAAGTAGTTTAATTATTTTTCATTAATAAGAGACCACATTAAATATTTGAAAGAAATAGTTAAAAATTTAATTATAAAATCAGAAAAGAGGTTAAATTTATATAAAGTTTATTCATTTTTTAAATTCTAATTCACAAAAATACTTCTAGTAGAAACTTCTACTAAAAAGCTCACAGTATAAATATGTACCTTAGACAAAAGGATCCGTTTCTTCCATGTTAAAACAAAGAAATTGAGCCTTTTAAAACCATGGCACACAAATTGAAGGGTGTAGTTTCAAAAATAAATATTTTTGGAAGATAAACTAAGATATAGGGTACGGATAGTTCATTTTCAACTCCGCCCAAATGTATTAGTAATTGTCCAAAGTCACCAATGACAGGGTTCCCACCCTTATTTTAAAATAAAAATCAAGGACTTTTTAAGGACTCCCAATTTGTTTTCAAGGACCCTTAATCATAATGCAACAATTATTTTACCGATTAAAAATCGACCGATTAGCCTTTTTTTTACTTCATTAAATACCAAGTTTGGTTATTTCATGTAAATACAAAAAAAAACCCGATTTAATTGCACCCTCTCTACTATTATTTTACATTATTACATTTAAGGATTTGGCAAAAATATAACTTGTTACTAAGCGTCGTTTAGTAGAATGTCGAAGTGTACTATGCGTGCCATTTAGTGCCGACTTGGCACTGTTTTAAGAAATGACTTCTTGAAATTTGAATGTCAGGAACAAATAAAATCAAGGACTTTTCAAAGATTCTTTGTCAAAATTAAGGAGTACTATGACTCATAAGTCAGAAGGAGTACTAAGGGGTACTTGAAATCAAAAATCAAAATCAAGGACTTTTAATGTTTTTTTATAAAAAAATCAAGGAGTATAAAAGGGTCCTTGAAGTCAAAAATAAAAATCAAAGACTTTCAAGGACCCGTGGGAACCCTGAATGAAAGCATTGGACCCTATATCCTAGTCATACTTTGGAGAATGCGAGTAATGCCACTAAACCCTTCAATTGCTCTAATATATAACTCCCACACTATTGGACATGCAACTTCACTTATTTAACTTTCATTATATTTATTCAAGTAAGGACACCTTTTACAGGATTCCCGTACAAAATATAGGTGGGTTTCAGACCCACTTAAGAGGCTTGATTTCAAAGTGTTGGAACCCTGTTTTATAATTTTTTATATTAGTTTTCTTTTATGCATAAATCGATTCAAATTATTTTATCCTTAAAAAAAATCCAAAGGAATCACTAGGTTGACCTTTACTTTTGTAGCTAGCATATGAGGGCAATTCTACCATAATTTTTAATTTTATGTCCCTTGGGCATAACTTTTAAAAAAATTAATATTTCTTTACCATTTTTTCTTATTATACTAAAAGACTGGTCCTTTTATAATTGCAAAACGCAATTTTAAAGCAAAGAAACTCCAAAAAATTTTTAGAAAAGAAAACAATGCAGAAAAGTCCTTACCATCGTGTGTCCCGAATGTCAAATTTTAAGTTTAGGGCCCAATCTAATACTTTTTTTAGCTAAAAATTACATTCATTTGGATTTTAAATTGAACTAATACTGTAGCTTAACGATTTCCTTCCATTGAATTTTGGCTTTTAACATTAATAATGCGTTTTTCTCGTCTCCTAACTTTGTCCCTGGGTTTTGGTACATTCACTGACCTCATTCCAAAAGTGGTGAAGAGAGGCACTGGATTGAGCTACAGTGATTCTTCAACCTTGAAAACTGTATTGCAGAAAACTCACTTTTCAGTTAGTAGCCACATATTATTGCTAAAATTCACCAATAAGCCCAAAATTTAAAAAAACTTAGTGAAATTGCCTGCGAGGCTTTATTGCTTTCCTTACAGTCTCCCAGGTTTAAGGTTAATTTTTGCTTGATAATTGAATTTTTTTTTATAAATATGTTTAAGTGGAGTACAAGAAGTAAAAAAATCCCTTTTTATTAAACTGGAGTTAATTTCAACACAAGAAAGACCGGAAAACAGCGTGAATGTCCTTTCCTTCCGTTCCTGACCTTCCGATCCTCACCGTCGTTAGAATCTAGGGATGGAAAATCGAAACCAGTTTTAAGACTAACCGGTTTTTTACTATTTCGGTTTCATTGATAAACAGTTAGTTTCGTGAGGCCGGTTTCTTTAGAATCGGTGTTTTTAAAAAACTGCCGTCCCTTATTATAATTTTTTTTGTTTTTTGCAAATAAGCTTTGCTAAACTTTTTTTCGTAATTCTAGAACAATTATAAACCTTTTGATAAACATTTAAAGTGATTTTGAAAAAATAAATTTTACAAGTTTTTAATACCTGAAATTAAAAATTATGGTAGAACTGCCCATGAAAATGCATATCATGTGTATTCTCTGTTATCCATGTACTACATAGGTTTTTAGGGAACAAAAATAATAACCATTAGACTTAATTTAAAAAAAAAAAAACTTTTTAAATTAAACAAATTTAGAGGCAAAAAATTATAATGCAAGCAAGAGGTTGGGAGTTTGAAATATGATTGTTCAGTTTAGTTTGAATTATTGTCACACTAGAGCTATTGGCGACGTATTTTAGAACCACATGGAATATGATTGTACTATTTAAATATAACCAACTATTGTAACTTAGTAGTACCATAAATCTAGTAAGAAGACCTTGCTAGATTTGAAAAAAGATGACTGTCCACACAAATAAATGTTGCCTTTAACCTTATCCTTATGCATGAATTGATAAAACTTGATTTTTGGTTTCACAGTTAATGCATGCAATTACGTTTCATTTTTTTTTGTGTACAAAAATATTTATATTAAAGCACTTAAATATTATCTGCATATACTTTTAAAGGGACAAGTAGAGACATATTAAGACGAAAAAAGGATTTGAAATGGAAAAATAGACAAACTTATAATACTGATTTAAAAGTTGGTTAAAAATTATTTATTTGAGATATTTTTACTTATTTCACTAAGCTTAAATTTGATACATAAAATTTTATAGCACGTAAAACCAATCCCTACTGTGACTAAACTGAAGTTTTGTGAATATAAGATCAATCATTAAAAAATCGGCAGTAAATTAAAAATTAATTTGATAAGTACTCCTCCCAATATAGTTCCACATTGTCTAAAGGAAGTAAAAAAGATGCTATACACTTTCTGAATTAACAAAAATATAACAACTAAAAACACACATAGAGTGTAATTCAAAAGCATATTATCTTTCAACAAATACGCATTCCCAATCGTTGTACAAAAACATGACATGGAACATTGAGGTGTAAGTATTTGATTAATGGCTAACTTAAATATAAAAAAAGGAACACAGATTAAAAACATATCACACATACAATACAGATTTTACATGAGGCAATAATTTAAAAAAAAATATCCAAAATTTTTAGGGAAGAAAGTATATACACTGCTCAAAACAATTAGGGGAGCACATGTTTTAAACCCTTTCGCTCCCACCCAATGATTCCATTGGGAGTCATCAGCTTGTGATTTTTTTCTAAGTTAAATTCGCCACTTATGTATCGTTAGGTACATCGTTAGATGGAAGAATAACGTATTTTGAAGAATTTAATATTTTTTTTATATTAATGAAAATATGAAAAATATGGTAAAATAAATTTCACTTTAAAACAGTTTTAGAAAATAAATTGACCCTAAATTTTTCATGCTTGCATTTTTTAGATGTTTACAAACATATTTCAACTATTTTTAACAAAAAAAGTTTTTAAAATTTTTTTGTTATAATTTATTAAAAAGTTTTTATTCCATTCCCCCCCTTTAAATTTAAGTATTAAAAACTTAAGATTTTTTCTCCTGTTTTTTACTATTTCATTTCGAATGCATAGTGAACCTATTTAACAAATTTTAGATTTATAGGATAAAAATTAAAAAGTTGGGAGTGAAGTTAAAGTTGGAATTAAAAAGTGCTCCCCTAATTGTTTTGAGCAGTGTATTTGCTCTTTGAACATTCATAAGTATCTTTTATAAAAGTAAATATGATTTCAATATAAATAATTTTGCACCTTTTTTTGGATTTTTAAGAATACAATATTTCATTAAACTAAATTTTATGAAAATTTATCCAGAACAAGTATTTAATATTATTATTAAAAAATGTTTAATTCAACACAAATTATCACATTTTAAAAAAGAAACATAGAAAATTACATATATTTGAAAAAATTGTAATGCAGTTGACAAATGAAACACTTTTTGCCAGGGTCACATTTTTGATTTTTTATATTATGTTAATTTATTCTATTCTAATAAAATTTTTAATAAATTTTGTATAATTTATCTAAATATATACATATCTTTCTGATTAATGTGTATATTTTATATTTGATTGTGCAATACACATTCTTAAAACACAACTTAATTTCAAGAATATCTTAAAATTACATGTCCTGATTCTTAATTACTTAAATAATTATTTTCATTTGCTTTAAAACGCAAGCAATATAAATGATTTTATAGTTACCAGGTGTTTTTTGTTGTTGTTAAGGTAAGGAAATGCCCAGTTAAGAATATTGAAAAGAAATGCCATTATATGAATCAAAATCTTATTGTTTTCTTTGAAACCTTATAATTTTAAAGTAATATCAAGTACATGATCAAAGATAAATGCGTTCTCGAATAAAAAGATGTTAAAAAACACACACTAAAACAGATGACGTAGCTCCAGATGTTTGATAGTTTTAGGTTATTAAAGCATCTTTGACAGATAATTTTTTTCACCTTTAAAGAAAAACGAGGGATAAAAATGGCTTAAATAAACCTAAGATAGAAATTTAAAGCTACTAATTTAAGTCTTTAAAAATCATTAAAAAAATATGAAAGTTTTTAAGGAACATAGATATCTTGTTTGAAATAACAGTTAAGGCTCAGCTACTGTTGGACAAACATAATTCAAATAGAATTTATCCTTCTTTAATAACTAACTCCAATAAATAATACTGTACCTTTGCAATTAAAATAGTTTCAAGACTGCAAGTACATCTGTTAGATTACAATTATATTTTGGATTCTAAATAAGTTACAACTTTGTATGAAGCAATAAATTTTCAGTTAGAAAAAAAACCAAGAAAAGTCACAAAAATATGTGTATAAATTCAAAAGAATTTTAGTAGAACAATTTTTTTTTTTGCCAACACTATTTATAGAATCACAGACATATGTTCTAAAAGAAAGTATTGAACAAAATCGTGAATACTTAAAAAACACATTGACTTGTAAAAAGAATATTTAAATAAAATACTTAAATATATATACATAAATGGGAATACTGGATAAAAAAAAGTATTTGTAATTTGACAACACTTTCATAATAAAATAAGATATATAAAAAACATAACATATCACAATAAAATTCACCTATAAAACATTTCGTGGGTAAAGGAGTGTGTACGACAGTGCTTATGAGAACAATTACAGAGGCATACAAGTAAATTGAAATAAACCACACAAATTTAACAAATTATTAATGAGGTACAAATCCACTTTAATATTTTCAGTGACATTTAAAGTAAATTAGGCTCAGCAATGTAATTAATTTTGTACCTTATTTGCCACTAAAACAATAACAAAAATAATCTTAATGTAGATGTACCTTTGCCAAGACCCAGTTTTTGGTATTGGAAAATTATCAGAAGTCTATGTAGAATCTTAAGAGTATTAACACAGTAAATACACGCAGATTTATCCTGCACTTAATTTAGTATTTATAGGAGTCTTTGGTTTTCAGGTTAGTACTACATAAGCTTACAAAAAAAAATCTAATACAATTTGAGTTAATTCAAAGTCTATTAAAATTAATTTATTTCTGCAATACATTATCAGCAATTTAGTAAAGTTATGTTTTACCGAAAAGCATTGATACTCGATAACTTTTATATTTTATAAAATACCAAAGACAAAATAATTAACACTCTAACAATTAATTTTACATGGCAAGTTTTTAAAACAAAGATATGTGTAATAAAACTTTTATTAAAATTGTCAAAAATATTAGATAATTTAATCAAACATACATATTTTAGAAAAAAATTTTAAATTTTTATTTTCATCAATAAAATGCAAATAAGAACATATTAAATATGGATTAATACTTAATACAAGTGTGACCAAATTGAGAAGTATGTTACACAAGTGTAATTTCATATCACAGAAAACTTCAGCATTGTTATTACAAAGTATCCAAAAAGACTGACGAGTCATGAGATAAAGTAAGAAACAATCAATTATTTGTTATTTTTTTTGTAGATTATTGGTATGAATTATCTGTCATGGTAATTTGTTTACATTCAAAATGATGTATAGAACCTTAGCAAATCTTTGCTATTTTAATGACTATTTAGAACAATCATAAAACAGATATATGCAAGAATAACAAAAATTCATAATTTGTTCTTTTTACATGGTATTAAATTAGTTGATTTATGTTATATTAGTTGTTCCTATGATAGAAATATATGAACTAGGCATTTTTTAAAATAGAAAAGCGAGTTTCATTCAAAATTAAACTAGCCACGACTTTTCTGACACCTTGCAATAAACCAACAGATTCCATGCAAAAGATCAGCCGGTTCGACAATAAACTGCTGAAAAAAATGCGGATGATATGTTGACTGATTTCTAAAAATAACATCACCAATGTGGATGGGTTCACTTGTGTACATGTTGCGCCACTAAATGCCTCCCCCAGTCTAGTAATTCTGGCCATTGATTGCACAGCATCACGATGGACATGATGAAGCCCGCAGTGGTGAGAATGCGCAATCTGCAATAGAAACTGTAAATTGAATAACCATTTTCACAATACGCACGCCGCAGGGTTGGCACGGTATTTACCATATACGGTTTTTACCGGTATTTACCGCCTTGGTAAAAACATGTTTTTCCCCTAGTTTTTACCACTCTTGGTAAAAAGCATGTTTTACCCACCTTCTGAAATAACATATTTATTACCAAAAAAAAACCCCACATAAATCAATAATTTATGCTCTTGTTAATGATGATGAATTCTAATTTTCTTTTTATTATGGCATGGATGTGTTTGAAGAACAAATATTCTATACAAATTACTATATATTATTATTATTTTTTCAAAAATATTCATACCACAAGAGGAAGAAAAAAATATAAACAACATCAAGAACAACACCTTACTATTTTTTACATTCTGCATGTGTTCTTCTCTAATTATTTGAATGACTTAGTTTTGATTTCATAACATAGATACATCCAACTGATTGATAGTTACAGAATGCTGAATTTTAAAATGTGTAATGTCCCCCAAGTCTTGGCCAAAAATGTAATCTTTTGATAACAATTAACAATATAGAATATAATATTTAGTTACTAGGAAACATGTCCAATTATACACACGTGTGTCTACATATAAGAAGCGTGAATTACATACATATTGTGAAATATTTGTTTTTGCGCACACGAAGTAAATTGGTTTTTCCCGGTAAAAACCTTGTTTTTACCGGTAAATACCAAGTTTTTACCATGCCTCGGTAAAAACTAGTTTTTACCGGTAAAAACCCAACCCTGGCACGCCGGCCTGTCGGCGCAATGGTTAGTGTACTAGCCTTTGGAGCTGATGGGCTCGGGTTCGAATCCCGGTAAAGGCATGGATGTTTGTGCTTGTGAATAAATGTTGTTATTTGTCGATGTGTTTGTGTCGTCCTTTGTGGTGTTCTAGTGACTGTCTCTTCTGGCAAGCTTATAATGGGCTATAAAGCCTACACTCTTCCTTTCTAGAGGGCCCAATCACTGTCATTTGTCATACAATACACACATAATTTTTTTTTTGTTTATTACTGCTTTAAAAAATGAGTGCTAAAAACTGGGTTGATAATTGAGTTTTACGAAAAACTTGATTATTGGATGATAAGAAAAAATTAAGTTTAACAGAGGCTCATTTCAGCATTATTTATTAATTTATCTCATTTCCCTACAAATTAAGACATGTTAAGAATTAAGCATAAAATGAAAGAAACTGGGAAATTTTAAAGCACTTAATAAAATAAATCAATGTAATCCAACATTGCTTTATTGCTCCGCCTTCGCAATCAAAAACCCTCTTACCATTCGTTGGAACCAGCCATGACGTACATCCGTCTTCTAAAAAGATTCCAGAAACTTCTAGAACTCAAAACACCCAATTAATTAGTAGATCCAGTTCGACATCCTGAATTCACCTTCCGAAAGGCAACCTAATCGTATCCTTCCAAAAATCGCTGATCACCTACATCCGTAGTAAATCACTCCCTCCAGGTTCGAAGTGTGTCCCTCAAAATTACCTTCCTTGGGAATCACTTAGCAAGTGCAGATGACTCGCGCCGCCTAAATGACCACATCCTGTGTTCTAAGAAGAGTCCTAATCAGTAACTTCACCTCTATTTCCAAAGTACAAACATCTGTTGGTTGACCGTCAGACCGTCGCATGACATATTGCTTCTTCCCCCTTTAAAAAAAAGAGTTCGCAATGTCCAAAAAAAAAACATGAGAAGGCTTTTTTTTCTCAAAATGTCACCAAAACCAAATGCTATAAGTGTCTCCTCTCGTTCTCTTGAAAAAATGAAAAGAAGAAATTTGAACCTCTCTGAAATCCAACTGCTTTCCACTTAACAAATAAAAGTATCATAAATATGTACCCCTTGTCAAATACAAATTTTTTTCAGTATATTGAAAATGAACATACTTTCTTCAATCCAAGTTTAGAGATTTAAACCTATAGTCAGATTAATCCTGCAAGGAAATTTCATTACATAATATACCTGTAATTTCATGGTGTAGATATTACTCAAAGGGTTATATTTGACAAATCCTGTTCTTGAATAAAATAGCAATTAAATATATACAATATATATAAAATTATGTACAGCAAATACCATCAATATGTTTAAATCAACAAGTTCAAACAAAGCTTCATTCTCAGCTTAAAATCAAATATTCACACAATTATTCAAGTAAATTGTCAACATGCATTTGAACCTTAATATGTATATAATAATTTGTACTAGTTTTAATATAACCTCCACAACAGTTCACACACGAAAAATTTAAAGCAAAACCAAAAAAGAAACCCATCAAATAGTCATATAACTCTCAGTTCTCAAATTGCCTAAAAAAATGTTTCCACCAGAGATTTTCTCTCCCTCCATTTTCATCAAAAAAAAAAAAAAACCTATCCAATTAAGAAAAAAAGCAAATTGAATAGACCTCAATTAGGTTGATCAGTCCCAATTGGTGTCATTCCTTGCCCAGAAACAAACTGTAAGAAAAAATTTACTTCAACCAAGCGCAATTTTAATAAAAAAACCCAAAAAACCACGTTACTTTACTAACGCAAGAATTGCCAAAAAAGTTAAATTCATCCGAAAAAAAAAAAGAGAAAGAAAAACTGGTGTTAAGGACATCTCTCTAGCAATTTGACCCGATGTGTTGAACCAACTCTATTATGGAAATTTTCTCCAAAGTAAATCAGTAAATCACCTTGCTAAACCCCAATTAGTTCTCAGAAAATGTACAAAAAAATTCCCCTACCCGTGAAATTGTCTATAATCGGTCTTACATTGTGAAAAACATCCCTAAAGCTTGTGTGGTGTGTATGTCTTTCATCATTGTGCTTTCTGCTGTGTGCATAGAAATGGGCTTGTCTGTCCATTGTGTTGTGTTGGTGTCTTGTATTGTGAAACTCTGTGCTGGGGGGGTGTTTCTGCGACTCTGTAAATTGGGTCTGGTTATGGGGTGTATGTTGAGTGATGGATTGCCTGTGGCCTAGTTAGCATGGGTTGTATGTTCCCTGCAAAAACAATTGAAGCGGTAATTGAACTTCAAACTCGTCAAGATGCTCGTAATGATTTGTGTCTACAGATGGGGTACGAAATGAGTATTCATATTTGCAACTTGTGAACAGCACCTTAAATCAACAGAATAACCAAAAAAGATTTATCTACCCTATCCCTCTAATCAAATCTATTCACCGCTTCTAAACCTCCACAATATCAATCCATAAATTCACTGGAGTAAGGCACCACGTGTGGGGTGGGAAAATGGGATATAATTATGAAATAAAAAGACTTAAAAAAAGGATGAATTTGGCTCGTGAATCGTATAGTGGGTAATTTTTAGTACTTCCCTGGATTGAAATCATGAGTCAGAAGCAATGAATAGAACACATATAAAATAAACAATCATTTAATATATCTAAAAGTATACAGGTGTGTGAATTGCAAGGTACTATCATAGATGAATTAAAAGAGTTATCTCTTGGCAAAAATTCATGAAATTCGTATAACACAAGATTGGTAATAAAATAATAGTCAAAGACAGATAAATATAATGAGGGTTAAATCAGTGAGATCTTAGGTAGATAAGCAAATTGTGTATTAAAATTTAGGCAAACCAATTCTTACAGTAAATATCATGGCAAAGAAATATAGTCTGATTTTAAAATCCGACAGATTGAATAGAGTTATGCAATTTGGATCCAGAGGGGCTCAAACTCAATAAAAACCTAATTAAACCTATATTGCTAGATCTTGTGGAATGTATGCGAAGTTTTAAATAAACTTACCCCTTTTCGGGATGGGATATCTGAATTGAAGAAGGGAGAATATCTATCGAACTCTAGAAATAACTAAGCAGTTATTCCAATGCTAAGAGTCAATGACCTGTGTGTAACACCAATCACAAATCAGGGAACGTCCGGGCACAGTTTATATTCTTGATAGTTCAATCCGAGGAATAGGTATATGTTTGAATGTCCGGGAATTCGTGGAGTGGTCGAGTCCGGTGGCTAGTGATGGGGTCCTTCGCTGGCTCGTAGTGGGGCTGGTAAGGGGCTTCCTGTCCGTGTCCGGTATCCGGGGATGACATCCTTCGCTGGCTTGTAGTGGAGCTGGTCAGGGGCTTCCTGTCCGTGTCCGGTATCCGGGGAGGACATCCTTCGCTGGCTTGTTGTGGGGCTGGTCAGGGGCTTCCTGTCCGTGGCCGGTATCCGGGGATGACATCCTTCGCTGGCTTGTAGTGGAGCTGGTCAGGGGCTTCCTGTCCGTGTCCGGTATCCGGGGATGACGACTGAGACTTTATCTGTCTCGTCGGGGTTCCGGGCACTTGCTTCTCTGGTTCTACCTGGTCGGGAGTCCGGACGCTTGCTTCTCTGGCTGAATCCGGGATCGGATGCCTGCTTCCTTCGGTGAACTGGTATTGGCGTCAGGTAGGTGCTTCCTGTCCGTGTCCGGTATCTGGGGATGACGACTGAGACTTTATCTGTCTCGTCGGGGTTCTGGGCACTTGCTTCTCTGGTTCTACCTGGTCGGGAGTCCGGACGCTTGCTTCTCTGGCTGAATCCGGGATCGGATGCCTGCTTCCTTCGGTGAACTGGTATTGGCGTCAGGTAGGTGCTTCCTGTCCGTGTCCGGTATCTGGGGATGACGACTGAGACTTTATCTGTCTCGTCGGGGTTCTGGGCACTTGCTTCTCTGGTTCTACCTGGTCGGGAGTCCGGACGCTTGCTTCTCTGGCTCGTAGTAAATTCGGGAACGAATGGGGTAGACTTTAACTGTCTACTCGACAATCCGGGAGCTTGCTTCTCTGGTAGGCCGTGATTTCGGGAACGAATGAAGTTGTAGACTTTAACTGTCTACTCGACAATCCGGGAGCTTGCTTCTCTGGTAGTCCGTGATTTCGGGAACGAATGAAGTTGCGGAAAAGGTTGAAGTATGGTTGAGGCAAACTGTTCCCTTATCATGCGAAAGGAACTCCTCAGGCCACGTGGCTGTGCCCGAGAATGTCCGCTCAAAAGCCAAGTCTTCAGCTTTGCGCAGTACATCTTCTTCTCTTCTCCGAGTCTCGTTTCTTTCTTTCGGAACAGTTGACGAAAAATACGGCATCTGATGAGGGATCGGCGTCTTGTGGGATGAATGAAGTATGGATGAAGCCTCAAATGTTTTCTTCATATTTCAGACGAAAAGTTCTCGGGAAACGTGTCTGTTTCCTAAGCATGAAACTCTCCATTGTCCACGTCTTCCTTTCTCGCCGTACACGCCGTTGTCGTCGTCGAGCTCCATCTCCGTCTCTGGACCGAGGTCCGTCTCCCTCTCTTACGACTACATCCTCTCTCTCTTAGGTCTAGCTTCTTAATCATCTCTTCACACCTAAAACTCCCACCGTTTTCTATCTCTAGCTCCGCCTTCGCAATCAAAAACCCTCTTACCATTCGTTGGAACCAGCCATGACGTACATCCGTCTTCTAAAAAGATTCCAGAAACTTCTAGAACTCAAAACACCCAATTAATTAGTAGATCCAGTTCGACATCCTGAATTCACCTTCCGAAAGGCAACCTAATCGTATCCTTCCAAAAATCGCTGATCACCTACATCCGTAGTAAATCACTCCCTCCAGGTTCGAAGTGTGTCCCTCAAAATTACCTTCCTTGGGAATCACTTAGCAAGTGCAGATGACTCGCGCCGCCTAAATGACCACATCCTGTGTTCTAAGAAGAGTCCTAATCAGTAACTTCACCTCTATTTCCAAAGTACAAACATCTGTTGGTTGACCGTCAGACCGTCGCATGACACTGCTCAGAAAACAACTTATTGTAGAAATAAAAGTTGCTTAAAATTCTCGATTCGAAATCACTATTGGAAGCTTATTAGTAGCTCTTTCCTCAAACCAGAACAAACTGATATTTGTATTTGTAAGGATATTTCAGAAATAAGCTAGAGCTACCAGTTTTAGCTTTGGTTAAAAAGTATTTGTAATGGAGCCCATCCGAGCTAGTGAATCAAGGATTTAATCGCTATCCAGAGCACTCAAATTTATAGCCTAAAAAAGTTAATAACTTAAAGCAGATAATTTTTAATCATTTCACCAAGTTAACTCTTTCTGAACTCATCAACTAATGGTTAAACCAATGAAATCGCCAAGTCTGCTTTCTGTGCCCCTGCAACCTAATGGCAAAAAATATTTTTCTAAGCCAAATTACTCCTGCTGTTTTTAATATTTTTACAGCGTAAAAAATGATAAATGTATCTGGCTTACATGGCTCAATAATTCTACTTTTTGAAAAATATATGAATTTTTAAAAATTCAAAAATAATCTTACAATAAAATGTTCAAACCGATTTCAAAAACTGGCTTACAGATCAATAAAATTCATCATATAAATATACATTTGTAATAAATATTCAATACAGACGGAGTAATTTCACTTAAAAGTGGGCCATGGCCTGCCATGCCCATTCCAGCTTAGGTGCTCTAAGGCTCTGGGGTGCTAGGCATATGTCCCGGTAAGGTGGTTGGCCAGAAGGTTGTTGAACTTCCCAGTGGAACTACGGAGTAAAAGATGGATGCAGCCTGCCCCGTTATAACATATACAGGAAGGTGTCATGGAAACATGCTATGATACCCTCCTTATCTTCAACACCTTTCCCTGACTACTTGGTTGAGTAATTGAGTCACTTACATATTTCTGTCATCATATACGCACATAGTATTTTTGTCATCATATACGCACCTCCTTGGGCGCTCTTATCTGTTATGTCATGTTAAGGTGGTTGGCCTCACATGGAACCAACAGTGTTCCCAAGCATGCTTGGTCTTCGGTTTATGGACACACTTAAGGGATGAAAAGATGAGTACCTCGCCCAATCCGGGACTCAAACTTAGGACTTGTGGCGTGGCAATGCAAAGCACTACCACTAAGCCACTAGGACTCATTTTCGATAAACTCAAACATAAATTACCTTGTCTGTATGAAGGGCATGAGTATGCTGGCAACTGTTGCCACCAGCAGTAGGACAACTTGCAGAACGGTAAGGACGACATTGATGAGTTTTAGAGCCAGGTTTCTGGCATTGGTGCCATCTAGAGAGTCGAGGGACACTAACTGTTGGAAATGTTGGTGTTGCTGATGTTCCATTCGAGAGACCTGTATTAGGACAGAAATATTGGTATGAAAGTTATGTGTAAAATTTTGCTCCATTTAAAGTGTAGGCAGGGTTCGTACTCAATCTATGATAGTGAAATTCAGGAGTTTCTAAGGAGTTTTTCAGGAGTGCAGCAATGTAAATTAAGGAGGTATCGCGAAATAAATTTGAATACGTAGGTTTATAATTGTATTGGTCTCTAGTGACATAGACCGGGAATGAAGGAAACAAGTGGTGTAAATAGTGTGGAAAATTTTAGGCTTCGGTGTAAACGCTAATTATGGGGAAAATATCGCCTTTTTTTGGCAATTTTTAAATTTTCGTGACTTTTGTTTTTATTTCATGACTTTCTCGAACGGTAGACATCCTGATAAAGTACGAGAGAAAACCGACTTAAAAGGTGAATAAGTTATTCATGTCGTCAATTTTTTCAGGAGAAGAGGGAAAATATCAGGAGATGATACACAAATTTCAGAGGCGTACGAACCCTGTGTAGGGATAGTTAGCAACTGTTAGGAAATAAAATGTATCTAATTAAAGATTTATAGACCCAAATGTCATAATTTTTTTGTATTGCATGTTTTTAAAGTGTTGATTAATAACAACTGTTTAACGACAAAAATCTTTAATTAAAGATTTTTGATTTTAGAACTGCATCAATAAAAGTTTCATAATGAATATATAATATCAGGAAATCATGCAATTGTCTTAATTTAAAAAAAAAATGCTTAGAAACACAAATTTTTTAACATTGCATTGCAGAAAACAGACACGATCTACTATTGAATTAACACAGCACAACCATTACTTTTCCACTTAAAAGTCTGATAGTGTTCAGTACATGGAAATAAATTAAATTTTAGATTAAATTATGATAACAAATATTTGTTGAAAACGTTTTAGTATAAAAATATCAATTAAAAAAATTATCGAACCCCTTTACACATACCCTAGTTTGGCAACTTTCTAGAATTTCGTGAACATCCCTCAGCCTTTCTTCGCTCTGGTATTGCACTTTTTCTTCCATATCAGCCAAGCCTTGCTTTAGGTTTTCAATTTCGTTTTGATGAAGCTCAATTAAGTCGTTCATTTGTTCTTCCAGTCTCTACAGAAAACATACATCATTTATACTTCAAAACAATATATGTTAGAATTTGTAAACAATCTTCCACACATTTAGAAATAAGATGACCTTTATGCCAACACTCAAGAGAAACATAAATCGTAAGATTGAGAAATCCGTATATGAAAAAGTTATTTTTTTAAACATAAATTAATTTCATTTAGTAATGCGATTCCAAAAGTAAAGCATCTTCGTAATTCTTACCTCAAATCTGTATCGCTCTTCTAGCAACGTTTGGTTGAAATAGGTGTACTCTTGGTTTACTTGAGACTAAAATAAACACAAAATTATTTTAACTAGTATATATTTAATTGACAGTTGAGGGTAAGGGACTAAGTACTATATGGGTATGCTTCACATCTTGAGTGACAACAAGAGCCAAAAAATGAAAAACCTGACTCGAGTGGTTAATTATACCTTGTTTATCTAGAATGCGAGCCTCGAAAGCATTTTCCTCCCCCATCCCTGCATGTGGCTTTCTTTTGAAACGCTGCGAGCGTGTTGTTTCCTCACCCTACTTGGGTTTGAACTGTTAGGATTGTTAAACTCACAACAGAACCTCAAACATGTTAGGTTTAGAAAAGGGAAATGGGAAGAAAGTCTATTCGGGGCTCACATAGTAAATAGACAGACTATAGTGTAGTGGGCCATGCCATTCCACTAATCAACGACACGACCAATGGAATCCAGGCATGAAAACACAGATGATCTCGCGTCATGTGAATCACGCCAGTTGCTAAATGCTTTGTTTCATGCGAGAAAATGGTTTTTAAAAAAGCCAACAGAACTTTTGATTAAGTTCTCGAAGCTTTCCAGAGACTTAAATTGAAGCGTGGGAGAGGCTTAGAATAGAACACACAATAGTAATTTATATATTTTATTATAATTTCACTTTCAAATTTAAAGCATTAATTTAATAAGATGAAATTTAGTTTAAAAATTAATAAATTAAAATATCATGGCAGTAAAATTATTTAACAATCCATCCATTTCCTTAGGCCTCAGAGATAGGGTGACCAGACATACTGTATTTCACAGCACAGTACTATTTTTTGTCTTGTCTGTTTCAAAGAGTCCTAAAATAAGTAAAATGTTGTGTTTTTTAAGATCTGTACTGTGAAATGTCCAGCATTTTGGGTGATGATTAAAATTTCTCCACTAGAACCAAAATTAGAAAATTTTCCTTGTCGAAAACTCTTAACCTAATTAGAATAAATGGCCTATTAACACATTCGCTGCCACTAAATCATCGATAGAGTCTTCGAAATGGTACTATGAATTTCATCAGAATGTGCTGTTATCGGTGAATCGGAACCACGCAACTCCTTAAGGAGTCAGTGGCATCCAATGTGTTAATGGGGTAGGAGTCACAGCCAAGACAAGCTGTGTGTTAAAAAAATTCAAACTATCAATAATCTCTCATAAATGGCAAGCAAGACTGCGAGTTCTATTTTATTCCATACAACTGTACGACATTGATGTTGAAAATATCTGGTCACCCTACTCAGAGAGCGGCTCAGTAGCTGAGAGGTTAAACGTGTCTGCCTCGTAAGCCAAAGATCGCGGGTTCGAGCCCAGGCTGAGTCAACGGATTTTCTGTATGGGAAAATCTTTGGCACCCAAGTCATATGATTATGTGGCATGTAAGAGATTCCCTGGAGGGCTCATTTGGCTTGGGTTCTCTCGGCAAAATTAAATCTTGGCATATTTTAACATCCACAGAGAGCTCAGATTCATTGTAATCTGCGCGTCAAAATTGATAGTGAGAGTCTCCCAAATAGGGCCACAAAAATATGGCTCTCGGTTCCTGGGGAATATGCCGCGTCTGCAAAGGCGCGACCACCAATATTGCAGCCCCATTGGAGAAAAAAACCTACTCAGAGAATCTACAGGGTGGCTACAAAATCCTAGAAAAAAAGTTCCCTGATATTTCCATGATTTCCCTGATACTTTCACAAAAAATTCCCTGATTTACAATTACCTAGCAAACATGCAATACACACAATTCAATGCATTACAGAAAATTTAATCCAGACATTGCTGGAATTAAGACTTTCCCGATTACAGGGTAAGCCTACCTAACTTTTCTACATTTCCGAAAATCTGAATTTAGAGGAATCATGTGATCAGAGAATCATGTTAGACAGGATTCGCGAGAGAGATTCATCCTTCCACCAAGATTGGTCCTTCAGGCAAATCAAATTAACCAGAATATTTTTTTTATTGAGTGTCCGTTAGTAGTGATCCCAAGAACCTAAACCTGCTGTTTAAGTAATCCAAAATGGAAAAAATTCCCTGATATTTTGCAAAATTTGAAAAATTCCACGAGAAATCCCTGATATTTCCAGAATTAAAAAGTTCCCCGAGAATTCCCTGATTTTCAGATTTTCCAGGTTCTGTTACCACCCTGATCTAAATCATTACCTTGAGTGCCTCAATCTCGTCCACCAGATGATGATATTCGTCCCTCCTTTCCCTCAGCTCCTGCAGTATGGGCTCAAGGTCAGCCACCAGAGGTGTAGAGGTCGTTGGGGGCGAAGACCTCTGGGGTTGGTTCCTGGGGCTGGGGATGCTGCCGGCAGCGCCACCTGCTGCCAAGTGGCCGGAACCAGAGGTGAAGCTCGAGCTCTCGTCGTCTGAGGCGTACTTGGCGCTGAAACGATGAGACGCGAATTAAATTGGAATTATTGTAGCACTAGACCTACACGAGGGTAGGGCATCTTAATTTAGAACCACATACATTCAAGTGACGAGCCAACACCTGAACAGGCACCCAACGCAACCGTGAAGGGCGACATCGTACGCATCGTTGGAACTTTGAAGCATATATTTAACGTGCACTCTCTCTACTCAGGGTATTATTTTGGTTGTACAGGCCGTTTCATAGGTCGACCGTAATTTTAGTGACGCCTTGACCCAAACCTGAGACAGGGTAGTTACAAATTCCCAGAAAAAAAGTTCCCTAATATTTCCATGATTTCCCCGATTACTTTCAAAAAAATTTCCCCGATTTTACAATTACCTAGAAAACACGCAACACATACAATTCAATGCAGTACAGAAAATTTAATCCAGACATCGCGGGAATTGAGACTTTCCGGATTATGGGTTAGACTATCTAACTTTTCAACATTTCAAAAAATGAGAAGTTGATAATTCCTCCAAGATTGGTCCTCGGGCAAATTGGATCAACCAGGATATATATTTTTAGCCTACTTTTCTTTTTTTTTTAATTCGAAGAATTAAAAAAAATGAAAAAGTAGGTATTGACATGCGGTCGATGTCCGTCTGTACCCCCCTTCCAAAATCAGTTCTATCAATCCGATCTTAAAAATTCTTTTTTTATTAGAAAGGTATAACTTCAGACACCCAACTTTCATACTTTTTGTCCGTCTGTCTGTACGAAAGGACGGACATAAATCTACTCTTTGACGACGAATTTCCCATTGAATTAGCATTGAAATTCAATTTCGAGTCATTTAAATCGCTGAATTTAACTACAAATGCTACGGACAAGTGAGATGCGTCAAAAAATTCAGCGCATCGAAATTAGAATACATGGAAAATTTCAGGAAAGAATTCGAATTTGAAGTACTTCAATCATTTAAAAAACTTCAAAATTTAATGCTCATTTAAAAAGCATAGGAAGCCATTTTTATTAGAATTAAATAACCATTGCCATCGCAACAATTGCTTGAGAATTTTAATTCTGTAAGACAATAAATTAAAATAAATTTATTTTTGAGACATCGATCAATTTAAGATGACGTCAAATATATACTTCACTACGAGATCTTTGTATGTTGATATAAATTGTTTTCATTCTATTTAAAAGCGAGGAATATTACATATTTATTCTTTGAAATATAAATTTTTGCAAACGATTTAAGTTATAATTATTTAATTTTCGAAATAAAATAAATGAAACTAGCCGAATTTAGCAAGTAAATGTTTATTGTTCTACGAAAAATTAAATATTTATTTATAACTGCAAATAAAGCTGTGTTTAGTGAAAGATGCTGTGTTTAGTTAGATGCTGCGTTTAGTGAAAATTATTTTGAATTTAATGTGGAAAAACGGTTGTTGATGTCACTTACTGTTACGAACCTAGTTTTTTCAAGACAAGAATTTTAGTAAGTATTTAAGTAACAGGAAAGTAGGCTATTTTAGTTCTTTAAGAGCTTCTTGTTATCTTATCAAGTGTCCATTCGTAGTGATCACAAGAACCTAAACCTGCTGTTTAAGTAATCCAAAAAAAAAAAAAAAATCCTTTATATTTTGCAAAATTTGAAAAATTCCATGAGAATTCCCCTATATATCCAGAATTAAAAAACTCCCTGAGAATTCCCTGATTTCCAGGTTCTGTTACCACCCTGTGGGGCCTTACACATGCAAGGCAAATGCCTAAACTGACTGGGCTCCCCAGTGAGAATTATGAGAGTTTGTTTAAATAGAGAGTAAATGACAAAGTAAGAACCAAATTTTTTAATGGTAATGAAATTTACTATAGAGTTATTTGGAAACCTACAGTCTTGGAGGTTTATTTTAAAAAATAAAGGGGACTGGCATTTTGCTATTATTTAAAATAATAAAAAAAATAGATAAATAATGAAGAGGTATTATTTTAAAAAAATAAAGTAAACAATAAAATGAGAAAGGCTTGAATTCTATTTATATAAAGACCAAAAGGATAAATAGAATGTAAACCACTTTTGATGTGTAGCTAATAATCTTAAATTTAAATTGATTTAATATAATTCAGACAATAAAAAAGTCATATACAAAAATTTCATGTATAATAAAGTCATTAATACCTGCAATGCGTAAAAGTTGCACTTCCATGAATATTTCGTTGTTGTGCATCAGAATTTTTATTTGGAAGCTCTATAATATAATAAGTTTATACATATGACTCAAGAAAAAATATTTATTAACAATAAAAAGCAATGCATGGTTAAAAACAATACAAATTTTACACCGAAAAAAAGTTAGGGGCGGGTGGAAAATACAAGAAGTTTAAATCGTCAACATACTTTCCAAAGAACTAATGTTGTCTGCACTTCCAAATCGATTTTTGATTAGATGAGCAAATTCTCTGGGTTTCGACATAACAGTTCTAAAACAAGGAACATTTTGCAAAATAAAATATAATAATTTGCTAGTACAAACAATTAGTAACATTGACAATAATTATTGCTTACTCAGCAGCACTGTGAGTCGCTTGAGTGAGTCCCGAAAGACCTCCTTTGATATTTCCGACCACACCACTAAAGAAATTAACGATACAGTTATTAGGATATAAGGGTTGGGAAAAAATGTCTTAGTAACTTTTTAAAAAAAAAGAATTTAATTTAAAAAATGTTTTTAGTAATGGGGTTGATATATATATTTTGCAAATGAATTTTGTTTGCTAAGAAATACTGTTAATAAGTAAAGAATTCTGTTCCTGAAATACCTTATAAAATACAGAGAATAACTAGAGTAACAGTTATAAAAAAATAAACAATTGTCAGTTAAATAAACTCTTTCTAATAATTTATTCATATAAACTTAGTCTAAACTAAATCATTAACTTACGCATATGATCATATACACAATATTGAAATATTTGGTTGTGTATGCAATAACGTGTACAATTTAAAATTAAAATAATTACACTGGAATTTTTGGGCTTTTGCAAGCTCTATGAATAGTTCAAAAAGAGATTGTGATTAGTAAAGGAATCTTTTAAGGTACTTAAAAAAAGCAGAATTATTTATAAAGTATACATTACCCTGAAAACCCAGTTATGCCCTCTTTGACATTAACACCAACATTTCTGTAAAAATTAATAAAACTCAGAAATTTAGTTTATGAAATGCAATAGAAGTTAACTATAACTATTTATTTTCTTAAAACTCATCAACAGTTTAATTGATACTAAAATATTTAAGAAAGACATTAAACAACCCTACTTCAAAGTTAAAGCACATAAATTTAAATATCTAAGATAAATTAGAAAATGTTCTTATATATATTTTTTTTAAAATTTATATCTCTCGAACATGAAAAAAAATTGTTATTGATTGGTATAAAATAAGTCCAGTCCATTGGCATAAAATGAAACCAAAGGCTGAGTAAATGCAGACTTTGTTTAGAAAAAGCTCTAACTTTTTACAAACTACATTTTTTAAAATAACTTCTACAACAAAGTTTCAAAGAAAAACTTAAAAGTGCACAGATCATTTTATAAAAGTTTCTAAAAATCATTATTTTTATTATTGCGAGCGTTGCTGTTCTAAACCTACCTTATTTGAGGCTCTAGTAAAATAATAGCAATTGCTTTCCAAACCCAAGTAAGGTGGGAAAATATTTTTCTTGAAAACTACATGCGGTGCGAGGGTAGGGGGAGGGTAGGGGAAAAAAGTGCTTTTGAAATTTGCGTTATAATCCGAAGAACTATAATATATACCGTGCAGACTTAATAACTTATCCGCCATTAATTGTCACAGCTTAATATTTCTAAAAGAAATTTTAAATTTAGCTTTTCAATTATAGACTTGGAATTAATCTTCAAAAATAACAGACATTAATTCTTTACTTGTGTTCGAACATCATTTTTAAATAGCAACTTTATACTTAATAATTATCTCCTTGTTTACATTAATGTGGTCTGATTGCATATTTAATTGTTTCCCTTTCATCTGGCCAGTTAAAAAGAAGCTCAGAACAAAACTGTATAGTTAAAGTAGACTTACTTTAACTATACGCTAATTATTAACTAAATTAACTATTTGCTATATTAACTATATAACTTACGCTATATAGTTAAAGTAGACTTACTTTAACCCTTGTCCTACATCACGCAACACCTCTCTTGGTTGCCAATGACTGCTACTTAATCCATGTGTTTCGAGGTCACGAATGCGTTTATTGTAAGTCTCCAATTTCTTCTGCAGTTGTGCAATGGCTTGGGCGGCTTTCAGATTTTTCTTTTCAAACACGCTCTTGATCCTCTGCAACTGTTGTTTGTCAGCACCGGAGGCTAGTTTTAAGTACTCGTTGACGTTTTCTGCAATGGAGAATGATAGATGTCAGTTGAAGAATGTTACTTTAATACTAGTATGTGTGGCTTGCACCACTAACCGTGAACTGCAACTGGTTGAATCCACCTATAACGTTAGCATTCTGATCTGCTGTGTTTTGAATTAATACAGAAGTGCAAGTCGCACTTCTGAAAAAAATAACCCAAAAGGGATGTGCACCCCTAATTGCACTGTGCAACTAGGAGTGTGCATCTCTTTTGGGTTAGTTATTTTTATATCTTATGCTGTGCCGCGGTTAGTTATGTTCGTTATATCATGAGTTCACTTTGTCTGTATAAGTTAAGTTTATTGTTATGTACAGTTATTTTTGTTTAATAAATTATGTTATGTTGTAATAAGTTTATTTTTACTCAAAATTTGACGTGGTGAACTACATATGGAAATGTTATCAAAAGCCTGTTTTTAATAAGAAAGGTTGCAATGAAACTTACGTAACAACTTAAAAATCATCCAAAACAGTTAATTTGAGGAATAAAAAAAATATTAGTCTTAAAATTAAAGAAATATTTTTTAAAAAACTGATATGTATACTTAGAGAACAATTTTGACTCCATAATGATATTTGTCTATAATTTCAAAAAAAATTATAATTGTAAGCCATTTTGGCAGTCAGCACTAATACCCAATACTATACCTTGTCTATCTAGAATGCGAGCCTCGAAAATACTTTTTCAACCATCCCTTCGCTTGGTTTTCTAGAAAATGAGGGAGTATCGCTTTTCCAAAACTTAACGGGTTTGAGGTTCTGTTATGACGTTAACTATAAAAACAGTTCAAACCCAAGTTAGTAGGGTGGGGGAAAAACAAGCTCATGCTGCTTTGAAGAAAACCACATGCAGGGATTGGGGAGGCAAATGCTTTCGAGGCTCACATTCTAGATAGACAAGGTATAGTCCTCGCGACCAAGGAAGTACTTTGTCATAGACAGTTTAGTATTGGGCTAGCATGCAAGAGGTGTAAAGATTAAAACTGGACTCAGTCTGTAGCAGCTTCAAATTCACCATTGAAAAAATCTTTCCCCCTAATTTATATCTATTTGAAAGCATTACAAATAAATGCTATTAAAAATAGTTATGATATTTCATTTAGTATTTATTTCAATTATTAATTAAACAAATAAGTGGAAATGACAATAAAATTAACCCAAAATGCTGCAAAAACTTCTCTCCCTAAAAGAAGTCTTGTCAACAAACAAAATATAACAAT
Organism: Hylyphantes graminicola; assembly: GCA_023701765.1. Lineage (NCBI taxonomy): Eukaryota > Metazoa > Arthropoda > Arachnida > Araneae > Linyphiidae > Hylyphantes > Hylyphantes graminicola. The sequence continues at coordinate 16,041,514 of CM043121.1, read as the reverse complement.
ATACCATCTCTGGCCGTTTGCCCTTCTTTAATAAGTTCTTTGGTTCTGGCAATTTTTTGATAAGTATGCTCAATTGCAGCTCTTGTTCGATGGATGTCTGGTGTAACCCCACCTTCGGTGCCATCCTGTAGTTGATTAGGAGAGGATTCCAGACCGCTTTGATTATTGCGGCCTACCGGCATTTCCTGAAAATATTTTAGGTTAACCATAAAATATAAAGGCATTACATGAAAAGTCAGTTATAAAGACATATACAGCTATCCTTCTTATAATGAAGTCTTAAATTAGTGTTAAGCTATTAACATTTATTTTTCTTTGCTAATGCTTATGAAATGGGTGATTACTTGTTTAGTTATTCTCTGCTTTTAACAACTAACATATGAAGAGTACACGGGAAAAACCGATTGATTTTGTAGAGAAGTTTCCTTAGCATGAAAAGTCGATTTTCCTTACATGAAAAGTCGGTTAAAAAGAGACAGCTATCCTTCTTATACTGAAGTCTTAAATTAGTTGCAAGTTATTAACATTTATTTTTCGTTGCTAATACTTATGAAATGGGTGATTGATTACTTGTTTAGTTGTCCTCTGCTTTTAAAAACTAACATATGAAGAGTACACGGGAAAAACCGATTGATTTTGTAGGGAAGTTTCCTTAGCAGGCCACTTTGGCAATGATAGCGAGTGATCGCCTAAACTTGTGCAAGGAAACCAGTTCCTAGTTAAAGTAATAGAGTGGCAGATCACGTGACCTCCAATGCTAACGACGGGACGCACAAAGAGCTCCCAGAAGAGCCCCAATGAAGTCAGTGTTGTAGGTCACATGATCTGCCACTATAATACAGGTAACTACTATCTCTGTAGTTCCTAGCTACCAAGATTCAGGCGATTGGTGATCCCGACGCTTGGACCAGCGAAGAAGGAAGAAAGAAAACAGTTTTCTGCCGCCAATGTTCGCCAAGCAGACAATTGCGGGCGTCCGCCTAATAAATCAATCGGTTCTTCCTGTGAACTCTTCATATGTTATCAAATGTTTTAACTGCTATTTGTGGTTATTCTAAAGTAATTTTTCCTTTATTGAATTTATATTTAATGTTAAGATTTTATACTGAGGTATGCACACAGGGGAAAAAGTGGGTACATTTTAGGCACAGAGAACAAATTAATATAATTTTATACTTTGTGCTATGCAATTTAGTTATGACACGGACAAGTAATACCAGGCCTAAAAAAACCTCGAAATTTAACCCATCCCTAAGGACAGCTTGTCCAACAATGAACCCGTCCTCCTTTATATCTAACTTGTCAACTCAAATTACAAAAATAGCTTCTAAATAAATAAAAATATAATAATAATATATATTTCTGCACAGAAATCTGAAAGACGTTTCCCATTTAAATAGATGCTCACAATTGCGTTTAACGCTTTTTGTTTAATACCAGTAAGTAATGTTTTTTTCATTGTAAGTTCATTTCTAAGAAGCCCTTTTTAACCGGAATTTCTTTATTAAAAGGTCATTTTAGAAGCGACGCCTAAAATTAAAAACATACCATGAAAATTACAGGGGAAATGGCTGTCCACGAGGACGTCAGATGTGAGACGTTTGTTGTCCTTTGAAAATTTTTGACCACCGAGGACAGGCTGTTTTTCCGGCCCTGCGTAATATCCGGAAATTGGAAAGGTACTTTTAGAAAGTAACTCTAGTTACAGGTACTTAATCAAAAAAGTAACTGGGTGGAATTTCAAAATAAACATCATACAGCCTTAAGAAAGCAATGGAAAAGTAACGAAATTTTTCGTTACCACTAAAAGTAAGTTACAGTTTCTTTCTGAAAAATATAATGACATTACCCGACGTTACCTAAAAAAGTAACTGTTACAAGTAACGCATTACTCCAATCCCTGGTAATACCCATCAGCGAAATACACACACAACACCCATCTTACCATGTCTGCTATGCCATCAGTCATATTTTGTTCATCTGAAGTAGAAGATGCGACAGGCCAGCAGGTGAGGTAGGAGGAAGGGGATGGGGTGGTGGCCAAACCGGGGGCCACTTGCAGGGTGTTGCCAGATGGCGTCAGATGCTTAGGGGTGGTCCCTTCTGCGGTGAGGGGGCCACTCTTGCGGGGGACCACTGGACTCTTTCGACGCATTGGTCTGCTGTAAGTGAGGCACAGAATTGTTTAGGGTGGTTACAAAACCCTAGAAAAAAAGTTCCCTGATACTTCCATGATACTTTCACAAAAATTTCCCTGATTTTAAAATTACCTAGAAAGCATGCAATACACACAATTCAACGCGGTACAGAAAATTTAATCCAGACATTGCGGGAATAAAGACTTTCCGCATTATTGGGTTAGCCTACCTAACTTTTCTACATTTCCGAAAATCTGAATAAGTTTAGAGGAATCATGTGATCAGAAAATCATTTTATAACGTGATTCGTGAGAGAGATTGATCCTTCCTCCAAGATTGGTTCTTCAGGCAAAATGGGATTAACCAGAATATTTTTTTTTATCAAGTGTCCGTTAGTAGTGATCACAATTTAGTAGTCTCACCTGCTGTTTAAGTAATCCAAAATGGGAAAAATTCCCTGATTGTTTGCAAAATTCCATGAGAATCCCTTGATATTTCCAGAATAGAAAAGTTCCCTGAGAATTCCCTGATTTCCAGGTTCTGTTACCACCCTGTTGTTTATACCATTTCTAGCCAGAATGTAAGCTTCGAAAAGACTCTCTTCCCACATCCCTTCACTGGGTTTTCTAGGAAAAGGGGGGAACATCGCTTATCTAATCCTAGCGCACTTGAGGTTTACAATCAAAACAGTTAGAATTTCGCCATATGGGGTGGGGGAAAAAACGAAACAGCTATAAATCACCCTGTTTCCAAGAAAACCGCACTCGTGGATGGGGGAGGAAATGCTTTCCCAGCTTACATTCTAAATAGACCTACTATAGTATTGGTTTATTTAAAGGGAGTTCAGTACCTTGCACAACTTTTTCTTAATTATTACACTTGCTGAAGTCAGATTTTTTTTCTACATAAGCAACATCTAAAAATGTTTTTTAGCAAAAAAAAAACTCCTTCAAATTAAGCACACAATTTGACAAAATTAAAAATTTTCATTAAAATTTTGACATTTTAAAAAAAAATTCCGTTTTTTCAATTTTGTTCAATCAAAAATTTATTCCAGGTTCTTTATCAATATCCTAATAAAAGAATGCATTTTAAATTTTAGTTTACAAACACTATTATTTTGGAAAAAATATTAACGAAAAAATCACCAAGATTTTCATGGGAAAAACAGATTTCAACTTTGAACTATGTTTACCTACGAAAAATCAAAAATAACCAAAAAAGAATGCATACTTTCAATAAAAATACTATTTTGTGTTTCAAAAATTAAAGAAAGCCAGTTTTAATTGCTGTAGTTAAGAAGCCTTACCATTTAAAAATAGCTCAAAATATGAAAACCTTGTCTGGAAATTTTTGCCTCTAAAGTTTCATTTTAACGTTAAGAGAATACAAAGTTATTGACTCAAATTCCTCATAACTCTTTTGATAGTATGAATTTTGTTATCAGGTATGCTGCAAATTGTAGACAACTGACTACATCTTGACTATCCGTGCAAAGTTAGTTAACCTTTGCGTGGTTTGGGTAGATAGTTGCCTGAAAAATTTATTTCAATCACATTTAAAATACTTGCCATCTTTGCCATTTGTCGCCAGGCTAATGACTAGGATTTTACTGACATTTTCCTCTGTGCTAACACAGGTCATTTCAAGTTGTGACATTCCATATTTTTTTTTTTGTGATTATTTAAAATAGCAATATTTGGATGTACATTGGAGTTTAATACAGTATTGTTTCAGGTTACAAAAAATAAAATATGCATCACTTTAAAATTGTTTATGTACAATAAAAAGGTATTTAAAAAAAATCTACAGACGATAAGCAGTTATAACTAACATGAGACAAACGGCAATTTACAGATCATTATTATTAAAACGATATATATAAAGACAATCTTAAAATATTTGAGTACAGCAGAAAATAATGCAGTCAACTTTGCTAAAAATATCAAAATTAGTAAGAAAAATTTTTAACTAACATTAAGATTTTATTTACAATATAAAACAAACCCGAGTTATGTAAGGCAAACGGATATGAATTTTAAACGGTATTTTCCGGTAAAATTGTTCTTCAAAAGTACTCACCGGGAAATATTAAAAACCTCGCTTGCTTGATCAGTATTAAAGTCTATTTGAGGCTGAAGAATGAATGAAATGAATCATGATGCACGTTACATCCTACAATCATTTGTTTGTTACTCTTGCCTGCTTTTTCTTTTACGTAACATTCACGATACGGGACCCGGAATATTCGAAGACGAAAAAGTTTTATGGTGATTTTAATGTGATTGAAACCGGTAAAGTGAGTTTATAATGAATTGATTGAGGATAAACAAAACCGCTATGACTCATCCCCTTTCGTATTTAGGTATTCAAAAACAAAAAATACAGACAGGTTAGTTTCGAAAAGTTCATGGAAAAGGAAAATGGAAATTGACAGATAACTAGTAGCTGTAACTGTACCAAATTGGTTAAACTTAAGAACATGGTTTTTTAAAATTCAATAACATGATATTTAATTAAAAAAACTTAATAATATTGAAAATAATGTTGCATAAATTGTATTTAAAATAGTGAAATAATTTAATTAGCTCATTAACATAAAATGTGTTTTGATTAGATGTAACTTTTGAACTTTCAGAATTTCTTCTGAGTGGCAATTTAGATATTTTCTACAAAATACAAACAGACAGGGCTGTGAGGCGCCCTTGGGTTAGTGTCTTGAACTACGGATCGGAAGGTCCCGCGATCGACTCCTGGTCGCTGAAAGCTCACCGAGCATATGCGGAGTACGTGCTTGTTAAATCTGTTGTGTCCAAAAGTCCTGTGGGTGGCCATTTTGCAGTTTCCAATGGGTACAGGTTCCTGGAGACATGGGTACAGGTTTAGGGACATGTTTAAGTTGTGGAGGTGGAGCGTGATAGATGGCAGCATCTGTCACGTATATGTGTGCATGTGAGTTTGTGTGTTGTGACTGTCTTACTTGACGAAGATTTATAAGCGGCTCTCTGAGCAAGCACACAAGCCTGAAAATATATGTATATCAACCAACCAAATACAAACAAACATGGCGCGAATTACTAGGTATGAAAAGAAATTTTTTAAATATAAAATTATTGCTACAATTTGGATAATATAGGGAATTTTTGCCTTCTTAAAATTTTTAATTAATACAAAATATTACCATTGACTTCACTACATTAATGATGGTTTTGCTATCTACTTTACACCCTGTTAAAAATATACATGCCCGTGTAAAGTGTCAAATTCAAAGCGATCAAAGGGAATTCTTATTAGTTGTCACTTTTCATGCCCCCTCCAAGTTTCTTGCACTTCACTTATATTTGCCAAACGTTCTTAAATTGTTCTCTGCAATAGGAATAGTTAATTTTGTTTCAACTTTGAACTTTTCTTTGGGTTTTCTATATCGGCAACTTGAACGAAGACTTTTTTTGGAACACCTAGCGTATCGGGGCCATAATGCTATTTGGCGAATTCTCGGGCCGTGATATTCCTTAAAAAAACCGCTGGTACCCCCTCCGGGCCGTCGATTGTGGCTATTCGGCAATCCTCCGGGCCGTCGATTGTGGCCCCCGAGCTGTTATATTCTTTTTTTTTAAAAAAACTCAGGTACCCCGTCGATCGTGGCCCCGATACGCTAGCTGTACCCTTTTTTTAGTTATGAACTCCTAGTTTTAAGTCAATCTAAAAACGTAGATGCCGTTTTCAAGAATGTGGCTCGCCAGAAGAAATATAATGCTTACAGTACCTGTAAGTGAAGTAGTGGTGGTAGAGAGATATTTGTCCCCCGGGTTGAGCTGCTTAATCTATTAATGAAGTATGAGGGCTATAAACTGAATTATGGTCTTTTCATGGACGTGCTTGAGCATTTAGAGGGCTGGAGAGCCCGAAGGTTAACACATTCGCCTTGAATGTGGAAGGTCCCTGGTTAATTTCCGGAGGGAATCTCCAAAATAACTGTCGAGCTATATAAACGACCTGTGCAATCAAAAATGTCCAACGAATAATACCCTGTGTAAGGAGTGCATGCTAAATCTGCTCCAAAGTCCCTACACTGCGTACGATGTGACCCTGGTTATTGGTTGCGTTGGGTGCCTACTCAAGTGTCAGCTCGTCACCTGACTGTGGTTCTTAATTACGACACCAATAGCCCTCGTGTAGCCTCTACTAGTGCAATGATAATTCAAACTGAACTTTTGGAATTTGCCCAGGCAATTGCTAGTTTTGCCAAAGTTTGCATAATTTCAATTGTTGGGGTTACCAGATTTGGCATAAAATTGCCGGACGCACTTCTGTAGGATAACCTTCATTTCTTTTTAAAAAAAGTTTGATTATCCTGGATAGCTTTCCATGCCACCATTCCCAAAATAAGTTCTAGCAGGATAGATTTGGCTTCCAACTGTAATTTTCATTGGTTTAAAATAGTCAATTTAAGGGATACTGCTAATTAGGACACTACTTCTAATATAACAATAAATAGGTGCAGATGTATTTGTTATGATGGTTAATATAGTTATATTCGCATGAGCAGTTATTGCGCTGTATACATTGCGGGGTGTCAACCTCAAAACTTGTCTATCTGTGAGTTCTAATTTATGAGACCTGTTGCCAATAGCCCTTGTGCAACATTAGTTCAACAATACCTAACACAATGTTAAAAACACATGAAAAAAGTTAAAATGCTATTATAAAAGCAACATCCCTAGCTGGTTATATAAATAATAAAATTATGTTAAAATAGTTTTTGCAATTATTGCTTTTTATGTGTGTAAGGATTTGTATAAAATTCCTTTTTAGGGTTATTGTAGATTTTATTTTTGCAGGTCTGCCAAAGACCTTTGGTCATTAATATCGGGATCATCAGTATTAAACAGCAAGGTAAGCATTTTATTTTTATTGACACATAAAATTTCCTTCTTCCCATGATTTTTATCATAAGATTTCTTCCTATAAAGTACTTTATAAAATCTCACTAGGGCTACCGTTAAATTACTTAAAAGCATGAGCATCTAATAGAGCCTGGTTATTATCATTATAGCTTCCAAAAACACTTGAAACAAGTTTATGTGAAAATAACGAAAAGTATGCCAATTTGTATTTAAAACAAGTTTTTCAATTACTTAGGGAGAAATATGGATTTAGATTTAAACGAATTGCAATTTCCTTGTGATTTATTTTAGCTCACTTTAATTCGTCAGAATAACATGCTATCTGAAATTAGATACATCAATTGTTTTTTCTCGCTAGTGTTTAGTTATTATTGTTTTTTCTTCTTCTATTTTTTAGGAATTAGTCCAGTATGAATTGGAACAAAACAGTGATCGTATCATTAATGGAGTATTATTCTTCAAGAAAGCTAGGTAAGTTATATAATATTTTTAATTTCAGCAAATATCGCAATTTTTAAATTGAAAACCACAAAATTTTAAACTTCCAATTAAAACATATTCCAAGGTAAATTAGAAACTTTACTCAACCCGAGTAAATGCTAGATTAATAAATTTAATTTTTTATTTAATTTAAAACAGTGGAAAAAGCCATTTTATGATGTTTTTTTTTATGTTGATTTGTTATTATTGTTGATTTTATGATATATTTTTAATTTTTGTAAATATTGATAGGATTTAATTCTTTTTCAGTCCATCCTCCCTAGACACATTAAAAAGATCTGCACATGAAACTCATTATGATTTTGTTTGTAAGCTAAGCAAACTTATTGTAAGTATATTTCTTCTTTTTAACAGATCCCTTTTCATTGTGTTGTTAAAATACGCATTACCTAATAGGTTAATAACCTCTTAAGACCCGAGCAAATTCCTAAAGGTATATTCTTAACATAACCATACTTTTCATTCAAATATATGCTAAAAAAGTATGTTTTGCAAGGAATTTCTTTAACATGTTTAATGGTTACTGAGAGACACGCCTCAAGGCTCTAAAAATACACACTTTTTGTGTTATAAATGCAAAAAAGGGCTGTATCACTTACTTGTAGTTAACAGTTTATTTTAACAATGTTTTTTATGCAAAATGCCTTTAAAGTTAACTACTAAAAGAACTTTTTCAAAAGTTTGAAAAAAAATGTTATTAATTTTTATAAACTCTTATATCGTATTGACCCACGTTCAACTGCCTTTTTTCATAGAAATAAATGACTGATACCTGTAATCAAAGGCTGAAAACTGATATCAGGATCTTCTATCAGATCAGGTCAATTTAAGAACTAATTAACTTGTTAATTGTTTGTGGGGAGGTTTTAAAAAATGCCCCCAAATGGGGACGCCAGGTCAAATGAGGTAAACGTTAAGTGTAAAGGGAATGTTTCAAAATTTCAATTTAATGAAATTTATGTAGGGTAACTAATATTTAACGACTCAATAATTACAGCAAATTATATGTCAGTTAACAGCTTCGGTAACTGACTCCTTAAACTATGGTAGATTTTTAAATATTACTCAAATAAGATATGCATGTGAGTTCACTGCAGTTTTTAGAATTTCAAAACAATTTGTGAATAATCTGTTTTAAGGGTAAAGTTAAAACTTTTCATTTTGGCTAACGTAAAAATCTTCTTTTTCAGGATGTAGATGCTGTTCAGTGTTATGAATTATTTATTTTATACACCACTTATGAATTTAAAGGCACTCAAAAGACTTTGGATGTAAGTGTTTATTTTTTTTTATGTACTTGAGTATGGTATTTACTATAACTCTTTCTATTCTACATTGTGGTTTATAGTTATGGTGCAAAATCATTTAGTGTAATAAACTCAAGTGATATGTATTCAAAACATAGTAATAGTTTATTTAAATTGTTCATTAGTTGATTGCTAATAAAAATTGTTTGATATTGAGAAACCTGTCCATAACTCGTAGAAAAGTTAAAATTGTTATTTCCGCAAAATCATTCTGAAGGAAGTAGAAAAAAAACCTTTGATATCAATGATTTTTTTCTACTTCCTACTACTACGGAATCAAAATGTAAAATATTTGGTTTTAGAATAATAATAGTTAAATTTTGTTTATTGTGAATAATGATATTCGTAGTTAAAACATTTTAAGTTTAACGCAACAGTCTGTGTTGAATATTAACTTTCATATTTTTAATATGTCTGATGCATATATATTTTTTAATGTACAACTTTATTGTTATAATTTTATAAAATATCAATGTACCAATAAAGTAATTCAAAATTTCCTTTTTGCTTTACAAATTTAAAAGCAATAAAATGTTACCGTTCGTATGTGCAGTAATTGCTTTGAAAAAATGCTTATTACCATTTGATGATTTTTTTTCCAGGCTCAACTAAACAATGAGCGGCATGCACATGCTTTATTACTGGAGGTAACTTTTGTTTTGAAAGTTAATAGTTTTAAAGGTTTTGGTGCAAATAAAAAGTATTTAAGTTACAGTACATAGCCTTTTATCCAGAAATCAAAGAACCTAATTTACCAACCAGATTTATTTCATAGGTCTCACAAACATATCATGCAGTGATAACTGTTTTAACAAGTTAGGTTATTTCTCTGTTTAGATTTTGTTTAATTTTGCACGCAGTCATTAGTTCATGGTTTGAAATACACTTATGCTGTCCAACGATGCTTATTTAATTACAAAATCAGAGCACAATTTTTCCGATAAATAAGAAAGTTTCGGGCTATTTTTTTTTTTTTTTTGCTATCGTCGAAATTCCAAAAATTGTGCCTGTATTACAGAACATTCTGGATTATGTGTACGGATTAGCGGTTCTGTACTGTATTAACAAATAATTAATAAGTGCATTTAAACTTTTTTTGTGTTTCAAATAACATTTTCTTGTACTTATATTTTTTAGATATGGCATTACTATTTTGGGGAAAGGTTGTATTGCCTCCTTATTATGAAATATGTTCTTAGCCATTGGCAAGATGAGACAGACAAGTACAAGGTATAGTGGCATTGAATAATTGATATTCGCTTGTTTTATTTATTTAATATCTAAAGTATGTTTATGTTAAATATGATTCTTTAAAGGTGCAAAATGTACACTTATACACTGTTGTACAACTATTAAAATGCAAAGTATAAGAATTTGCATGTAACCAAATAATTAAGCAGTACTGAAACAAGACACTATTAATTGTAGTATATCGGTAACACATATTTTAAAAATGCTAACACATTATTTTAAATAATGCTAAACTAACTTCTCGATGCAACAGCCCATTACTGGGCCAAGGTCTGCCGTTCCCACATATTTTAAACACATATTTTAAAAATGCTAACACATTATAATAATGCTAAACTAACTTCTCGATGCAACAGCCCATTACTGGGCCAAGGTCTGCTGTTCCCACTTCAGCTTTCTTGACCTAGGGCTCTGGGATGTCCCGGTAAGGTGGCCAGCTTCACGCGGAACCCCCAGTGTTTAGTACCCTAGCATGCTTGGTACCCATTTTATCGACCCACTCAAGGGAAGAAAGGATGGGTCAACCTCGTCCAATCCGGGGATTCGATTCCCGACCTGTGGCGTGGCAATGCGTAGCACTACCACTTAGCCACTGTGCCTCATTAGAAATAATAAATAATAATTTTTAATAATGATTTTAATAATTTAATAATAATTTAAAATAATAAAATATGCTGTACATTATACTTTAAAAATGCTATAGGTTTGCAAACCATGCTTACAACACTTATTTGAAGCATTATAATACCTTAATAAATAAAATCATTGTGATCCCTTATTTCTATAATAAATTATTTAATTAGTTGCTCTTAGTTTTGAAATTGTTTTTAAAAATTGGCACTTGAACCTTATGTTTAATATAAATTTGAGAAACTGAGTAGTTTCAATTTCTTTAACAGGATATATATGAGCAATTTTTAGACAAGTTCAATAAAGATAATGCTGTTTTAACTAAGGTATGTACAGATTTAATTTTGTAACCATTTTTTAAATTTTAAATGCTTACCTATTTGTATGTTTATTTACTGAATTTCCTTAAATAGGTAATTAACCAGTTTGAAACTATCATTAGTTCTGAGCTGCCTACAAAAGATACCCATGGAGTTTATATGGTAATTGATTTAAAATGTTTTGTTATTTAATCTTCTTTTGGCACGTAAACTGCAGTAACTGCCATAATGACTTAGATCGTTGTTGCAAGCACTCAATTTCTGCAACAATTAAGAAAACATACTGGAATTTTATTTTAGATAAAAAATGGTACAACTCACTGTTGCAATTACTGCAGTTTACCTGCCCACGGCAGCATTTCTTTTTCAATGTTATAATTTCTTGACTATAAAAAAGTGTTTAATTTGATAAAATATTAAATTTCGAATACATTTTAACCTTGTACAATAACAAGAGTAAATCGTTTCAGACAAAGTAACAGGCTAAGTTTTTTTAAAAACTAAATTTAGCCATCATAAGACATTCTTATGATACAAAGTATAAAAAGAATTTAACATTTTTTATAAATATATAGTGGTTTGTAAATGTTTTTAAGAGTTAATTGAATGTATAGTGGATATTTTATATTCAATTTTATGTGTTTCATTTAATGTATTAAAAAAATAATTTAAAAATTCCTTTTTTTTTTGCAGACAGATTTACTTGCTTACCATTGGATTACATTTACACTTAAAGAACAGGTAAGGACTCCTTTTTACTAACAAAGATTTCTCCTCAGGATATAAAGAGCATTTTAAGTATGCAGTTAATACTAAAATAATTGTATGTGACAAATGTTTTTATATTTATACTTCAGTGTGAGTTGCTGCAGCTAATGCTTCTGTACTACAAGGTAATTGAGCCCACAATTGAGGATGTTCAAAGAATGTTTTTGCTTTTCCAGGTATTATTTGCTTCATTTTTTCCCAATGTTATATTCATACCATTTATAAGAAATGTCTTTGAATTGAAGAGTACAAGGGGAAAATAACTTCATTGCATAGGAATCTGTGTGCATTAGGATTCTTTGACAACAATAGCTAGTCATTGCCTAATCTGGTGTATGGAAACAGGTTACTCACTTAGTTTTCCCTCGCAGCAACTCTGATTCACCCCAGAGATCAGTGGACAAGAGTCACTTTTTTGTACCGCGAAAGAAAAGCCGGTTTCCTGTCGCCAATGTCCACCAAGCACAAAAGAATACTGGAAGTTTCCTATGAAATGAAGTTGTTTTTCCCCTGTACTCTTCAATTGTGTTCAATTCATCCTTATGCTATCAAGTGTATTGATATTAATAAGTTATCAAATCATCGGTCAAATGACAAAACCACAAATGTGCCCATTCTAGGGATCAGCTTTTTTTTTTAAGACGATAGGCTTAACAGTAACCAGATTTCTATCTCTGTGTTTTTGAACATTCATGCATTTGTCAATTTACCGACAATATGTTAAAAAGAATAATGGATTTTATGGTTGTGCAAAAATAAATTAATGTGTTTAATGCCCAAATAGTTAAACCTTATATTTATTAATTTCTGAAAGTTTGTTATTTTTTTATACAGTATGGTATACACTACTGATTAATTTGTGCCTTTCTGGCCAATGTTTGTAATTTTTTACTTTATGACAACTTGAATCAATAGGCTATGCTTTATTGGGCTACAAGAAGGGAAATGTCCAATGGAGCCAGCTCCCAAACATAAAAAAAATACTGATTTATGATATTTACTTATTATTTTTAGAGCCATGGATTTGGATTGCGACAATCATTTCGTATGATGCTGTCTGATGATACTCAAAATTTAGTTAATTTCATTGGGTATGTAATAACTTGGGTTTACTTTACACAGCATTTTTTTTACTGTGTTTTTAATGAAAAATATACAATAATAATTAATGCACTTTAAATTATAAATATTGTTTGCTTGTTAATTGTTCTAACTGTTTATTACTCTGTTTAATTTGTATTATATATATATATTTTATTTTGACGCAATTAAGTAAATTTTATCATAGCATTTGTATTATCTGTGTGTAAATTAAAATATTACCTGTGATATTTTGTGTTGGTAATTTGATGAAATCAAACCTTCAGTCTTTTACTTTAAATCTATTAACATAACTTTTTTTTAAAAAAAGTTTTGTGTGCCAAGTTTAGAGGTATTATTTAAAAAAAAAAACTGCATGTCAATTTCTATGGATAAACTTCTTTTTCTTGCAATAAACAACATGATTATGAATATATCAATAATCAATCATCAATATCAATAATCATGTAATTGTTAAATGTCAATATTTTTATTTAAATCTTTTGCTAACACTTTTTTTTTAAATCTTAGGTATCTAGAGAGTTTTGTTATCATTCAGTGCTTTGAATTGGATTTCCTTTTTAAATGCAAAGAAAGTGGAATGTAAGCATCAATGTTTATATAATATTTTATAACCTACATTTAAAACTGGATGTAGTTATTCAAGAGACTGATAATTAGAACTAAACCCTAAAACATTGTGACAATTATTTTCTGATGTCACATTGTGGCTGAAAATCTAAAATTGGTTTTGACAAAAGATCCAGCTCAAGTTAATGTGCTCAGTTCCATGAGAAGAAATCAAAGTAGAGGCTCAATAACCCTATTCAACAACCTCCAAAAATAAACATGTTTCTTATTGTCTCTCAAATAACTTGCATTTTGCAATGGGCATGTGTCATGTTTTAAGTCGCATCATTTCCAGTGACTTTGTTTTCTTTCTTAATCTTTCTGGAATTACATAGGGCTGGGGAGCCCTGTCCGTTAAGCATTCGCCTAGCCTGCGGAAGTTCCCAGGTTCGGGTCCGGGCATCGCCAAAATAACTGCCGACCTATATACGGCCTGTGCAGCCAAAAATGTCCGACGAGTAATACCCTGTGTGGCGGGAGTGCCCTTTAAATATCCTTCAAAGTCCTACCGCTGCATACGATGTCGCCCTTAACAGTTGCATTAGTTGCCTACTCGGGTGTCGGTTCGGCACTTGACTGTATTTCTAAAATGTGCCCGTCGCCAATAGCCATTATGTGCTTATGTGCCATAGCCAAACGCCATAGCCAATAGCCATTATAGCCTTAGTGCGACGATAATTCAAGCCAAACTAAAATGGAATAACATTTGTTTTTGGCATTTAGCATAAATGAGTTTTTAGTGTATCTTTCTAGTTTCTGAATGTAGTGTAGGAACTTTTCTTTCTGCAGAGCTAAAACTTTCCTCAGTTTTTGAATCATGTTAAATGTAGATTTAGATGTTTTTTCAATAACATTCAGTTAATTAAAAAAATGTTTAAATTTATTATGAAATGATGTCCATTGTTGTTTTAAGGCAAAAACATGCTTGATTTTATTAGCTAATTAACATTATTATAATCGAAATTAATATTATTTTTACTTTAGGATTCAAGAACATTTCTTGTTAAAGAATGAGAAAGCTCTTAGAGTAAGTATTTAATATTTTTAATGATAAGTATCCCTAATAATATATTGGAATGTTTTTGCGGTTTGTTATTCAATCCTTTTTCCAAAGCCAGAAAATATCAAGTATTGTGACAGCTTTCTTCTTCCTCTGTTAAAAAGAGTTATTTTCTAGCCAAAATACATTAATTGAAACTGACTGATTTAAAAACAGTGTTTTAGGTTATGATATTGACTGTAACAATGTATGTTTAACCCATTCCGTCCCAGTGATGCCATTTGGAATCATCATTTTCAATATTTTTTTTCCAAATGTTTATGGCCTGTTATGACGTCCAAACACGCATCATTCGATTCTTCACACTTTGTTCTATTAGAAAATATTTTACATTAATCTCAATAAAAGGCAACTACTATTTGTTTAATATAGAAAATAGCTAACAAGCGTTTCTTCCTGAGTTTTGGAAAGTTCACTTCAGTTCCACATATTTAAAACCCAATTTAAACTATTTTGGTTAAAATAGTTACTAATTTTTTTTAATAATATGGTCAGATACCTTAAAATATGTAACTCCAAGTGTTTTTAGGTAATATAAATATTTTTATTTTGCTGTTTTCCACAGTTAAAATTTTTTGGCATTATTTCAAAAAACATATAAAAAATTTAAATTATTTTTTTTCTTATAGAACTCTTATTTTTGACCTAAAATAAGCTTATTTTGTGAATATCATATGTTTCTGTAGTGTAGTAAAGTTTTGGGACTGAAAGGGAAGCTCTTTCTTCTAAGTAATTTAGTTTATATAATTTATTTTGCATTTTTTCCATCAAAGGCAATCGTTGTCCTATTCTGTGTGTGCAGTCATTTTTGTGCCATTTCTTATATTTAAATGATTTTAATGATTCGATTAGTCTATTGATAATTTTAACGTTCATTTTAATACCTAAAGAACCTTCTGAATATTTGTAATTTAAAAGGTAACTTTGTCCTATTCTATCTTTAAATTATGTTTTCTCAATTTTTTTCCAGTTGTTGAACTCTTCTGTGCTCAGTCTAGGCACCAGCCAAATTCACTCCCCTATTCTATTAGCATGGATGCTGGTTGCACAGAGCTCGGAGCTTGATGACTTACAAGTGAATTGCAACAAACTAGGGAAAACTGCCCTTCAACTGGATGTGTTTAAATATATTGAATCAGCTTTGTCTTCAGCATTTTCAGGATCTGGAGTAAGTACTGTTCTTTTTATTCTCTTTTTATTATGAGTAAGTACTGTTCTTTTTATTATGAGTAAGTACTGTTTTTTGTATTCTCTTTTGATATGGAGTAAGAACTGTTCTTTTTATTCTCTTTTTTATTATGCGTGTTTGGTATGCCTGATTGCTAAGATTGTTGGAATAAGAATTCCTCATATAGAATTCTGTAGGGTCATGTGTTAGAAAATGCATAAACTCAAACAGTTTATTTTGCATTCTCGCCTACAAAGCCAAAAAAATATTAGTTTTGTGTGTAAAAAG
This sequence comes from Hylyphantes graminicola, assembly GCA_023701765.1. Lineage (NCBI taxonomy): Eukaryota > Metazoa > Arthropoda > Arachnida > Araneae > Linyphiidae > Hylyphantes > Hylyphantes graminicola. The sequence goes on along the minus strand of CM043121.1, from coordinate 16,025,466 downwards.
ATGTGCAGTATCAATAGAATATAAAACTGGAAACAAGAAAAGAAAATATAATGTTTGTTTTTAAGGAATATTTTTCAACACTTTCTCACCTGGAAAAAAAAATTGTTTTGTTTTTAAGGTATTTAAAAAAAAACTGACTTATTTTACTCCGCCTCACACTATTCGCTTTTTCCCTGCTAAAAGCATATTGTGCTTTTAAAATTAAAGGTTATTTTTATATATATTACTGCAGCTGGCATGGTTTCTGCCATTTTTTTTTTAAAGCTTACTAAGTTTTTCTGTAAATTTTATCTGAGAGGACACATATTAAAATTTATACTTATATTCGTTAGTTCTCATGATATATGTTTTAGTTTCAGTGAGTTTTCTTTAATCCTGAAAATTCTTATCAATTTTATTTTAGATGGTTGCTGACATTGGAAACAGTGTTGTATATTCTTTGTTGTCATCTGTTTTTGCCCAATTTGATCTGCAGCATTTGGGGTCCCTACAGGTGATAAGTTTATTTTTTTGCATTAATTTAATGTACATTAATAAAAATTACAGGTAAAATATTGAACTTGTAATGAGGAAGCAGTTTCAAATTCTGTGAAGCAGAAGAATATTAGAATTTTTTGGTCATAAACATGATTTAAAAAAAATTAAAGACTTTTAGCCTCACACTTCTTGCAGAGGTTTTCAATTTTTTACAGATTTTGTTTTTCTTTTGTGAAAAATGCTGAAGCATAATAATTCCCCACTAATAATAACCAAATTTTAAATTTAGGAAAAGTTGTATTCTGGAAATAGACACAGTTTTTATCAAATTGTTTCAATGCCCAAATTTTAATTTTAGCCCCTGTTTTCTATCGCAAGTTATATTCTAAAGTTCCCTTCCGTTGCTGAGGACTTTTGGATGAAGGTAAGTCATTGTTTTGTGTTTTGAACTAACATATTTTAATGCATCATTGTCAAATGGAATCGGTGGTTTATTGAATTATTATTTGTATTAACTTTTTCTTAAAAATCCAACGGTTAATAACCAGAAATATCTCTATTTTTATATGCTACTGTAAACGTTTTGCTCACTGTGATCGTTATTGTAAAGAATCGGGGGTTGATTGAATCATCAGCTTAACTAAAATGAACATTGATAATAACTTTTTTAATAACTTGTTTTTACAAATTCCTGCATTCCATCTACAATTTTCTCATAAATAGTTACAATATCCGATCATTTAATACATAATCATTAATTAAGATTAACAATGAGGCCCAGTGGTTTAGTGGTAGTGCTTCACATTGCCACGCCACAGGGGGTTTATAGGTCTGTGGATCAAATCGCGGATTTTGCAAGGTTGACCCATCCTTTCATCCCTTGAGTGGGTCGATAAAAAATGGGTACCAAGCATGCTTGGGAACTAAACACTGGGGGTTTCACGTGGGGCTGACTACCTTACCGAGACATATGACTAGCACCCTAGAGGCCTAGGTCAAAAGCTGAAATATGCACGGCAGGCCTTGGCCCAGTAATGGGCTCTTGGACCTAGGAGTTTAGATTTTTAAGATTAACAACATTGAGACACCACAAGTGTTTTTTCATAGGTTAACATGTTTATTTAAACACATAAGGATGACAAAATTGACTGTCTTCGACTGTAAATTTCTGGAAGAGTAGTTTGAAGATTTTTATTGTTATATTTTTTTTTGTTAGGGAGAAGGTGCTGGCATTGGTGACCTTTTCAACTACTGCTTGGAAATGTTTCCAATTGAATTTTGTCCTCTTCTCAATATTTGTTCCTCTCTGTGCATGGCCAACAAAGAAAGTTGTTCAAAGGTTTGTGCTTTGTTTACACTTGGTATCACTGAGCCTTTTAATAATGCCTTGATTTTTCTTACTATCTGAAATCCTTAAGATATTTAAATAATTATACTTATTTTTATACTTTATTGTAAAAAAAAATTGTTTTGTTTTTAATGAGTCATTGAATAACTTCCAGGGATTAACCTAGAATGACTCTGAAATATAAAAAAACTATGTATAAAAATCAATACCTGAAGAAAATGCATAACCTTTACTAATTTTAAAATTCTATTTTATTCCAAATTATATTTTTAAGTGCTGTGCATAGTAAATTAAAGTTAAACGTTTTAAGCCTTTGTATTAACATTGCCATTTTTCATAAATTAAAAATTAGTAAGCTTTCGAAAGCAGAAGAATAATTTTTATTAATAGAAAAAATTAATTACTTAATTTTTGAAAAAATATTTTTTAATTGACTCATTTTATGTTCTCCCGTTCTCTTATTATTATTTAACTTATGTTTATAATTTGGTAAATTCAGTTCAATACAAAGTTTGATTTTACAGCAACTTTTTTTATGCATAAAATAAAAAGAATTCTGCATTTGCATTTTTTTAGTTAATAATTAATGGACAAGATTAAGAAAAATTTCATGTTTATTGATTTCAATACAATGCTTAAAGTCTGCATTATTCTAATGATCTTCCCATCATAGTTGTTACATTCAATGCTCAATTATTAATCGACTCATTTAACATATGTTATTTTATTTTGATTCATAATATCTTTTTCAATGATGTAATATCTCTAAAGAGGATGTGCATCTCAAAATAAAAGTTATCTGCTTTTTTACTTCTAGGTTGTAGAACAACTTCAAAACTTACCCACTTTTACTGAGTTTTGGGAAAATATTGACGAACGAGCAGTTGTTCCGACACAAGACCAAAATGTTTGGCAACTGACCAGGGACAGACCTGTTTATGGCGATAGTAAGGAATGCTTTTGATTATCATTCACCCAAAATGCATTTAATAAAAAAGAATATAGCTTACCTTGTATAAGTTTAATTGTTACTCTTGCAACGGAAGAAAACAAGAAGGTTTGTTTGTAACAGAATTTGTAACTGATTCCTTCCACACAACATTTGTGGTCCAACAGGAAAAAAGGCACCAAACACAATATTAATTCTACTATAAACATTTACGATCTAAATATCTCAAGAAGTTTCATTTATTTTATTTTAAAAATTCAATGATTATTTAATAATTATGATCGTTTGCAAAAATAAATTTATGTTTTAAAGAATAAATATCTAATGTTCCATTCATTTTAATGGAACATAAATATTTGATATTAACATACAAACAATCTCTTAGTGAAATATATTTGACGTCATTTCAAACTTATTATTATTTGAAACAGGGTTTGCAAAAACCTGGGTTTGAAAAAACCGGGGTTTTTTTTTTAGAGCAACAATCTGTTTCTTCTTGTTACTTAGAAAGTTACACAATGAATGCATAATAAGTTTTTAATTTACTCTATGATGGGAGTTTTAAGCCTTACGTTTACTTTGTATATGTAAATATCACAGTTGAAGAGTGTACACTCTGTGCCAAACTAACTTTTGTAAAAACAGAGTAAAAATTCAGAGGGTAAAGCCCGGTTGGTCTGTTAGTTGGAAACTCTTGTAAGAAGGTAATATTTATATACAAAATGATCTGAATACAATTTTAACCAAAATACACTTTTCATTCTGTTAAAATTGCCAAATTTTCTCAAATAATATTCAAATCTGTGAGACTTTAAACGAAATTAATGTTTTAAACATGTTTTTTCGACGAATTCACAATTAATTTATGAAACTCTTGCCATCCGTGGAGGGATCTTCTCCATGGCATATTTCTATTTACCCAACTTAGGGCGGCAAGGAGTGTAGTTGGAAAACTCACATTCTCAAAAGCATAACAAAGATACAGGGTCCAGCCTGTTCATTGATGACTTCTTCCAATTGAATTAAACGTCATCAAAAGTCGCCAATGAACCTTCTGGATCCTATATCTTAGTTGTACTTTTTGGAGAATGTAAGTTTTTCAGTTCTTTTCAATTTATTTTAACCATCTAGCAATTGAATCGGTGAGTGCAGAAACAACGTCAGTCATAAATTTAAAATTTTTCAGGAGGGAGAAAAATCGTAATAACTCCTTCTCTATTCCTGCACTAAACACTTGAAACAAACGTCCTGTATTTACGGAACTTCTTAACAGACTAACGTATTTTTTGCACCCAACACGCATCTTGCCTTTCTACGCTTATTTTCATTGAAAACGAGTTTTTGGATTTTTTTTACTGAAGTGGTTTCTGCACTCACCGATTAAATAATGGACAATTTCTTTATGTGCAGTTGTTTGAAAAATTATAAGTTTTATAGTTAGAAAAAAGACTATACCAATTGATCTTTAGTATTTTTCAATTGTGTTAACTGCATATATCTTTTTTTTTAATATTTATAAGTTTACATTATTTTTCATTTATAAATTTGTCATCCATGCATGTTGCTAAGAGAGCTGTTCATTAAAGAGGTCATAGTTTAAGAGTTACTAATTTGTTTAATTTGCTTTCATTATTTGTAACAATTTCATACATTTATATTATTTCCAGGTAATATTATTATACCTAGGGGAACTTATGGAATAGTTATTAAAGATGCAGGTAAATGTTTCATTCATTAAAACTATTATTAGATTAAATAATAAAAAATTATTTCTTTATTACCTAGAGCCGAATTAAAAAAAAAAACTTTTCTTCTGTTGTAGATAAAAATTCAGCATCTGTTATTCAATGGAAAGTTAAAATAAATGGATGGCAGATTTGCTTAAGAGAAATCTATTTGAAATTGCAGGAGTTGAGCTACAGCACAGGTAACACATATAGCTTTTTGATTTGATTGATTCGTAATTCAGTTTCAGAAGAAAAATTATATTAAAGGGTAAACACTTAATTTCAGAAAGTACAATGCAAATATCTTTTTAATCCTAGTTTCTTATTAAGATGCATGATTATGTTCTAGAAAATAGCTCCTTTAGTGGAACACAATCAAGTATATTTCCTTGTCACTTCCCTACGTAGGTCTATGTAAATAATATATGACTTATTCCATTTTTGTTCTAAAACACATTTTTTACTGCACATTCTTTTCTTTAAGATTTTTTAAACAAAATATTCACAAAGAATAAAAGTAGTTCCTGTCATTGATGTGCTCAAGTGTTAGTTGGAACTTCATTTTTTTTTTGTATTAGATTATTGTTCTAGAAAGGGTAAACAAAGAATTTTTATGGCATGCATTTTACACAATTGGTAATTTTCACATCTTAAGTGGGAACAGTTCCACAGAAATAATTAAGTCTTGACTGGTTAATCAATGTAGTGGATGGAGTTTACAGTGTCCAACCACAAAACCTCCAATGAAAACAGGAATGATTTAGGTTATGTGAAACAAGCCAATTGTATAATATCAGTAAAAATTGTGAAAACATTTATGATTATGGCCAAGAAAACACTACATTATGGAAAGTTTAAAAAAAATTAAAGATAATTTTTAAAAATTATTTATCTATATAAATAAATGTAAGAAACATATATTGTTTCATTGTTGAACTTTTATTGAAGTTAATAACTATTCAAATTCATTATTAGATGTTTTAATTACTGTTTCCCTATTTATATTATATAATTATTTTTTTTAGCTTTCATACCCATTGAAAGTATTCAAAGGATCATTACAGTTGCTAAACTGGTGAATAACATCTTAACAACAGAGATTGATATGAGATTTCATCTGAGTCACATTATTAATGTTTTATTCTCAATTTTACACAGGTGAGTTCTTACGATTGCCTTTCTCAATTTTTTGTAGTTATTAAAAAAAATTAAAATTCCGTTTATTATACGAGTTAACTTTTGACCTTATACTTAAAGTAATACAGAGTATGTAAAAAAGAAGCATTTACAAACCTTTCTTAATCGATAATCTTGTTTTATACAGTTTGAATTAAAATAGCTGCAAATATCAAATTAGGTATACAAGTTTCTAATTCCTGTGGGACGTCATAACAAGGTTTTCAAGAAAATTGCAAATGGTAGCAGCCATAATGTTTTTCGGTTTTAAAAGTATTGCTGAAAAACAAAACAAGCAAAAGGCTACAGATTTCAAATTTGGTACTTAAATTCCTAGTACCTGTTGGAGCATCATAATACGGTTTATGTAAAAATCGTGCAGGTGCAAATGGTAGCTGCCATATAACTTTTTAGATTTTAAAAACTTCTTGAAATTACCATATAGGATTGGGGGCTGGGGAGCCCAGTCGGTTAAGCACTCGCTTAGCCTGCGGAAGGTCCCAGGTTCGGGTCCGGGCATCGCCAAAATAGCTGCCGACCTATAAACGGCCCGTGCAGCCAAAAAAATGTCCGACGAATAATACCCCGTGTAAGGGAGTGCACGTTAAATATCCTTCAAAGTCCTAACGCTGCGTACGATGTCGCCCTTAACGGTTGCGTTGGGTGCCTATTCAGGTGTGGCTCGTCACCTGACTGTGGTTCTAAAATACGACGCCCGTCTCCAATAGCCCTCGTGTAGCTCTAGTGCGACGATAATTCAAACCAAACCATATAGGAGGGTATATAATTACTCTTAAATTCATTGATTGACCGAGTGGTGATAGAAAGTCTAGTGTAGTGTTACACATACTTGTATTTTAATGTTTTTGTTCGCTATTGCAGGTGTATAAGCTGTTCCTCTCCTTCCCTTGAGCTTACTTCCGTTTGTATTAGTATCGCCTCCACCTTATCCAAAGGAGAAATGTCAGATGTCTGGCTGCAGCTGGCAAACATGCAGCTTCTTCCTTACATGACGAATTCACCCAAGAATGTCACTGACATGCTGAGGTAGGTTGGCATTATTTATCATATTGTAACAGCGTGTCTACCGGTCAGGAAAGTCATGAAACCAAAAAAAAACGGTCAAGAAAGTCATGAAATTAGAGCAAAGGTCATAAAAAATTTTAAAAATTAGCCAAAAAAGACGAATTTCCCCCCAAATGAGGCCAAGTATTTAAGAACAAAAAAAAAGTTAATTTCCTCAAGTTCTTAAAATATGTATTTATACTTTCATTCTAATTATTGCAAAATCGGAGTTTTCTCTGAAAGTCCTTGAAAAGCGTTAGAATTGTTTTTCCTTAATAAGTGTATGAAACATGCAATAGCGACTTGAATTTGCACTGTATTGCAAGTATTATTTTATGGTTTGTCTTTGTAATTTTTTCTTTAACGGATTGATCATTTAAATGGTTGTAAAACTTTCTGAAAAAGGTCAGAAAATGTTTGAAAAAATGTCCTGAAAGGTCAATAAATTAGATTTGACAAATCTGGTAGACACCCTGTGTAACCATATTTAGATATTTTGGATAATAAATTATGGATCATTATGGTCAGGGATGTCTGTATGAATTCTTGTATAAAATAATACAAAATATTGCTAATGAAAGTGTATGATATATCCTGACTTAAACCCTTAAAAAACTTATACTTTTAACCTCAATTAAACTTAATAACCTGAATTACCTTTTCACACATCCTTAATATCACTTAGTACTGTAACATCCCAACCACACCCTGTCGGTGACAAACAGTGCCTCAAGCATTCGTTCCCACAGAACTTTCCTGAGTCGTCCGCCTACACGTTGACCTTCTAAAACCTTTCTTATAACAAAATCTTAATTTCTGATTGATCAGTCAGAGAGCGCTGCACATCTTTCGCCATTTTTGTGAGCATTCGGTCCTCATCTATTGTCGACTTCAGATGATAACTTTATCATCTCTCGATGCGTAACTAATTCAATAATTCTAATTTTATCTTAGTTTTCCTTTCGACTTATTTTTATTATTATAATATTTTTATTTCATAAATCAAAACTTTTTATTTTTATTAGTGGTATATGCATGAATTCTGGTATCCTTGGCCAGCTCATTGCATCAAAAGAATGTGTGTCTGGAGAGTACTCTGTATGTCTTGCATTTTTGGATTTAGTATCAAATGTTTCTATGGTAATTGATTTTTTGCTTTGTTCCTAATGAGTAATAAATGCAATGTATTTTTATGTATTGTTAGTTTTTAAAACTACATGCTTTCCTTACGAATTTAAACTTAAATTAAATCTTAATGACTCAATGAAGTGTATTATTTGTTTGCCATCTTAAACACAATATTAAATTTCCTGCAGAGAATGGAAAAAAAGAACATAGTAAATGGTATTTGACCAACTCATTATATATTTGAATATTAATTCCACTTTTAAGTTATAATAGTTATTGTTATATTGAATTAATATGTCATTAGAATTTTTAATTGATGCATATAATTAAAAAATACATTTTTAAAAATGAGATATTGAAACTTGAAGAAACATAGTTAACTTTAAACAGTCTTCAGTGTTAGACTGTGCGTAATAAAAATGTCAAAGCCTTAAACATATGTTTTAAATATTTAAGTTGAAACCACCTTAATTTAAAAACAATTAATACAAATAACAGAAATAATGATTTCCATCTTCTAAAATTACTCTTATTTCAGACAGTGGTCAAGGAAGATGACAATTTTCTTGCCTGTATCATCTACATCTTGCGAGAACTGTTCTCATACTTTCACAAATGGTATTACAATGACCCACAGCAAAGAATTCTAATTAGTATGTAATTTAAAATACTTCTCTTATTTAATTATGAAGTCAAATTCGCTTTATTTACTTATTTTTCCTTTCTTGAAGGTCGGAAATGTCTAAATCTGCTTCATAATTTGTTTTCAATGGAAAATTATAGAAAAGAAGCATTGTAAGTTTTTATGCATTTTATTTGCTATTTTATTAACTATTTTTTAGCTTTATTTTTTAAAAAATTTAAGCAAATTTTAAAAAATTGAAAAGTAGATATTAACATGCTAAAGATGTCCGAGTGTTTATATTCTCCAGCTGAAATTTGTTCTATCTGTTTTATCAAGGGGGTTGCCAACCTTTTTGCATCTGCATACCACTTGACTTTTTGAGAACTTTTGGCCTATCACCAGACCTGAATATTTTAATAAACATATACAGTTTACTCTTCAAAAAGTGTCCAAAGGCTTTTTAAATTAAATTCCTGAGAATATTTAATGGTTATATATTTATTTATGACATTCTCATAATAAAGGAGAAATAAAAAGATTGCAATAGTATTAATTTACGGTTTCATTTATTCATATGCCATCCATTTCATTCATATTACTCTTCATAAAACTATAATATTTTTTTATTCAAATAACTTAAACTACTCATTAATTTTTAGAGGAAAGGCCGAGGAGCTGTGTATATTCAGTTTACTTCATCTAGAGGCTGGTCAAACTTTATTGAAAATTGTTTGTACTGGGGTAGAAGTTATTCAGCAGACTATTTTAAAACAAAATTGGTTTGTATATAATCAAATACCTATATATTCCTGTTAAGTTCAGTAATTTGTTTTTTACTTATAACTTTACTAACGTGTATTCCTACTTACACTTATTATTTACTTATACTTTATTACACTTGCTTACTTATACTTATTATTTTACATTATATATCGGAGAAAGGCAGTCGAAATATTTGAAAGTAGCTTTTGATTAACTTTTTGTAAGATAACAAGCTTGTAACAATCAAGTGAAGAGCATATATAGCCAATTTAGAATACAGACCTGCCATCTCTCCGGATTTGACCCAGCAATAGTTTTTTTTTTACCATTTTTTAGATTTCCGAAAAAATGTTAATTTTTGGCAGTTTTTTAACGGAGGATAGGAAAAAAATGATTATCTGTTTTCTTTTCATAATTAAATATTTTAACTGATGGAATGATAAGTTTAACATTGAAAGTTAAATTGAAAGTTTCATTGAAAGTTTCTGGGGCAAAATATTTAAATATTTATTATATTCGCAGGTATCGAATATTGCATTCCCTATTGTAATTGTCAGGTCTCCTAAAATAATTTCAAAATGTGTTTTACTAAGATTTAATTTGGCTTTTTTTAATGTAATTCTTGGGTGTTAGTATGTTAAAAAGTTTTATCTTAGGTTTTAGGATTTATAAACATAATAATAAATTATTGCAGGATTTTAGGGTTTACAAGTCTGATAATAATATATTCTTTAAAAAAAATCCACCTCCACCAGTCTTCTTCCATTAAATTAAAATAAAATATGCTTTTTCATAATTGAAAAATTATTTTATAATCAATTTTTAAATGGTGCACTAAACACTCAAATAGTACATGGCTATTAATTAGTTTTGGAATCACAACTCCTGCAGAAGTTGTGATTCCAAAGTTGCTTTGCCTTGTTAGCCCTTTTTCCCCAGGTGCGGAAATCAACATAACATCAAAATGAAACAAATTTGAAACGAAAATGTTATCTAGTTATTTAATAATGTATTTTTTAAGTTTTAAAATGCCAAAAATATGCAGCAGATGGCGACACTATTTTAAAACTTTTTCAAATCATAATTAAGTAACCGGATGTTACTTTCTTTTCAATTTTGTTTAAAATAGATTTTATGAGGATTCTCGTATCTGGTGAAAATGGGATAACATGGAAAAGCAATTATTTTGCAAAAGTTGTGATTCCAAAACTAACGCATTAGCTCTATGGGCCTGACAGTCCCTCTCTATAGCAGTCAAGAATAAATATTTTTTCATTTGCTATAGTGACCTTGGAGAAGAAATAGCATCCATGATCCGGTTATCATTATCCGTTCTAAACCGCCTGCTACTGTTGAGAAACGACACAACTCTGAGCTCCAGGGAACATGTGACACCATTAGAAGCCGTTCTGTTCTCCACCCCTGGTCACATGAACCAGCCCCAGGTTGTGCTGATGGTGGCGCATTACGCTTTCCAGATGTACAATCCACGATTGGCGACACTGGCAGTGCAGTTGCTGAAGCGATTTGCTAAGGTGTGTTTACATTTAATTATTTTTTAATAATAATACTTAAATGTTTGTAAATGTTTAACCTTTATGTGTTGTTATCTTTGTAAAATTAGGAAGGATTGTCAGTCCCTTAGAGGTAATGCATTAGTTTTGAATCACAGCTTCTGCAGAAGTATTGCTTATGCCATGTTAGCCCTTTTCCCCCAGATATATAACATAAGGTCAAAATGAAACAAATTTGAAGCAAAAATGTTATCTAGTTATTTACATATTTTTGGAGTTGTAAAATGCCAAAAATATACAACAGATGGCGACACTGTTTTAAAACTTTATCAATTAATAATTAAATAACCAGATGTTATTTTCTTTTCAATTTTGTTTTAAATTGATGTTATGATGATTCCTATACCTGGTGAAAATAGGATAACATGGCAAATCAATATTTCTGTGGAAATTGTGATTTCAAAACTAGTGCATTAGGTTTATGGTACTGACATTCACTCTTAAAGTGAAGGAATAGTTTTATGTCACAGATTAATATAGTAATAGAACATAAAAATAAAGTTGAACCTTGATTATCTGATCTAATGAGGACTATAGGTAAATTCGTTAATAGGAAATTACAGATAATGGAGAATGTCACTCCTCCAATGTTAACCTATGGGGATATTGGAAAGTTTTTCTATGACTAGCTTACAAAGTCTTTTTACCTATTGCTTCCGAACTTGTTGGTACGTTTAGATATTGATAAGCCCCTGTTTGTGTGTGGCTAAATCCTTGATATTGTTTTTGAAATTGAATTAAATCCACTGCAAAGCATTATTTTGCTTTGTAATTAACTTAAGAATGATTTATAAAGCCCAAACGTGGAGCTTATCAATGCCAAAGCATACCAGAAGTAGAGGGAGTGCACGTTAAATATCCTTCATAGTCCCAACCCTGCATACAATGTCACCCTAATCGATTACGTTGAGTGCATTTAATCAGGTGTCTGCTTGTCACTTGATTGTGGTTCTAAAATACGATGCTCGTCTCCGATAGAACTCCTGTAGCTCTAGTGCGACGATAATTCAAACTAAACCTAAGCATACCAGTAAGTTCAAAACCAATATAAGTAAACAATTTTTGATAATACTAATGAAACACTATCAAATTTCTCCATAGGACAACATAAGGAAAGTAAGTTTCATGTTCAGAAATTCAAGTTCGCTTATTCCGTGCTATAATCCCTTTCTTCTGATCAGGGCTGGATTTAAAGATTTGCCGCCTGTAGGCTACGATTGATTTGCCGCCCAATAAATCACCCGATATACAGACTATTTGTTTTTCTTTCTACATGTTAGAATTATCTATGTACCTTTAACTATAAATTGAAACTGAAATAATCAAATTTTTTAAACTGTTCTACTATTTTTCTTTCAACTTCCTGATCAGGGGGAGAGCGTGCAATTACCCTCGCAACTACCATATTTACTACTAAATATTAATACAATATATACGTTTATGATTTACCCATTAACGTAAATTATTTGTTTTCTTTCTTTAAAATATTTGTATTTTTACAATAATTTTTTTATGCAGAATGCCGCTTCAATTGGTCGTAAAATTTTTGCCGCTCTAGGCTACAGCCTACTTAGCCTATTTAGAAATCCGGCCCTGCTTCTGACTAATAGTTCAATATATGCAATCTTTTCACCTCTAGGAATTTCCCATGTCTCTTTTGGCTTGTTTCGGGTGTGAGGCAGAGGCAATACGGGACCACTTTCTGGCACGTCTCAGCTCTCCTAGTCAAGACATTCTACTGAAAGTGGCCATTCTGGAATTCCTGACGGTTTGTGTTGTTCAGCAGCCTGGCCTCATTGAGATGTTCATTAATATAGACAGGAACGGGGAGAAAGTCAACAAAGTAAGTTGTTTTCATATTGTTCAGAGCAACTCCTGTTCTTCTTTTAGCTTTCATTGTTAACTCAGTAGGACAGTTGAAGAGCTTAAGGCTGCTCATCACCCCCATAACCGATCCTCCTTTGGTCGGGCTCGCTAATGGTAAGTCTATGGGGAAAAAATGGTTTTTGTTCCAAAAAAAAGCAATGAAGTTATAGGAATATTTTGATGCGTTTTTTTTTAATTCATAAAACTTCAATAAAGTTGTGCTTTTAGAGGTTATTTTTTTAAAAACGCTATTTACTTTTTTTAATCTAATTTTTTTTTTCAATTAAAAAAAAGTAAGTAACGTTTTTATAAAAATAACCTCTAACAGCACAACATTATTGGACTTTTATGAATTAAAAAAAAACGCATCAAAATATTCCTATAATTTCTTTGCTTTTTTTGGAACAAAAAACATTTTTTCCCCATAGACTTACCATTAGCAAGCCCGATCGAAGGAGGACGGGGAATGGGGATGATGAACACCCTTAATGGAAGGATGATGCTAAGTGACAAAAATATGAAAACAAAGCCTGTTGTTCAATAAGGTCCGTTAGACCCGGGTCTAGGGCCCCTAAATTCTGTTTATATTATGCTAAATGCTGTAAATCTGCAAAACGTCACTAAATTAAAAAAAATCTGGTAGGGTAGACTAACCAGTGAATGAACGCTTAAGACGTCATGTTCGCCAGTGAATGAACACCAGAATATAATGACCAGGACAACCAACCATTGTCAGATAGCTCCCTACTACATGGGAGGAAGTCAGTGTTGCCAATCCATATAGTGGAATGATTTTCCATCCTTATTTTTTTAATTATATTTACCAAATGTTCATTCACTGGGGCCTGTTCACTCACTGGTCAGTCTACCCTACTCCAGTTTGTTTTTTGCTCAATTTCGACTCAGAAATTGACCTAACGCGATTGTTTTGATCGATTTTTTTTTTAACGAAGCCCATAAAATTGAAGCAAAACTTTGTTACATAAATCATACAGCAACATCATTACTGGAAATCATACACAACATTTTCCCTAAAGGGGCCCCCAAAATAGGGTAGTTTTTCTTAAGGAATATGTAAGTGATACTAGGTTATACTTTTTCATTTTCCCCATTTTAAAAGCTGTAATTAAAAATTTCATTTAAAAGTCTCTTGTTGGCAAGATGAACAGATATTTAAAACATCATTGCAGTATGTTAAAGATGAAAAAAGGTAATTCCAGGTATGTTGGTTATCGACGTTGTCACTCTTCTTGACTTAATAGTTCTTTAGCTATTCTGCTTGGGTATGATAAAGGTGAATAGTCTAGAAAAAAAATTTTGGATGTTTTTTATTAAATTTTTTAATGACTTTTTAAACAGGCATGACATCTACCAAAAAAGTAGTTCTCTATTAAAAAAATGTAGTATGTCTGGTCATACGAATTAAATTTTTTTTACCTAGGAACGAAAGAACAATGGTTCAATTTTGTAGTGATACAAAAGCAGCTAATACTTAAACTTCAAATAAAAGACAGCAGGAATTAACAGCTGTCCCATCGACTCAATGTTCATGGGAGGTGAAACACATAGATGTTTTCCCTCTCTTTTAGTATTTTGTAGCAGAAATATTTGATTTAATTATCAAAATGCAGTAAATTCTAAATGTAAATTTTGATTAATTTGATTCTCAACTTATCAACCCTTTTTTCTTGATGTTTTAAAATGAATTAACTTTTGCATCATTACAACTTATTTTTATTGCAATTCTCAGTTTTGATTTTTTTTTATATTTATTTCCTAACAGGAGGCTGCAAGTGATGGTTGTTTAGAATGTGTGAAAAAAATCCTCCATGACAAGAAGAATGAGGTATGTATGAAGATTTAAGAAGAAGATAAAAGTTCTCAATTTCCTCGACTTTAAATAATAAAATACTGAATATTATTTTATTAATTTTAATCTTAAAATATCGCTTTAGACAGCTTCTGGTTTGAATAGAATCCACAAGTGTTTTATCATTCGAAAGAAAAAAAATAATTAAAAAAATATTATCATTTAGATTTTTTTTTCTTACTGATACTTTCTGTATGAGTTTAGTACATGTTTGGATCTCGCTGGTAAAAAAAAATTTCTTGGAAAAGTGCTAATTATTTTTAAGTAATTGTATCTATTTAAAATGCATTAAATGAAGTAGTTTCTATTCTTGAATTTTCAAACCTGGTTGAAAAATACAATGAGTAATGAAAGCCATCATGGTTTGTTGATATTAAAATCACCTATGAACCAATAAAATATAGTAATTCCTATAGATATATAATGCATCAGTTATTAAAAATGGGCGAGATTTCAGCTTGCATATTTGCAGTTTCATAAGAAAATAAAAATACTTCGCACTTTTAAGGGTACATGAAATTTTGAAAATCGATGGATAAATTTGATAGTTTTTCATGACTAGCATCCACAATTTTTGACTTATTGGTTCTGAACTTGTTTGCATGATTGAGTGTTGATAGATCCTATGTTTGTATGTCGAAAAAATCACTGAATATTTTAATTGGTTTTAAAGCATTGTTTTGCTACCAATCATATAAAAAACATTCTAATTAACTTAGAGTTAATTTTAAAAAGCACATATGTGTTTATCAATACCTAAACATACCAACAAGTTAAAAAAAAACACTTAGAAAATTGTTATAGCTAATTGTGAAAAACTATCCATATTTTCTTTACGGGTTGACATCAGGAAAGATAGTTATGTTTTTAGAAATTCATTCTTTTTTTGAGTAATTTTTTTACAACTCTTTGATCAATTTGTATAACCATGATAAATCTTAAAGAATGTGAGCTTACCTCACTTTGAATTCCAAGAAATTCAAACATGGTGATAGTGCACTTCCTCTTTTCTATCCAGGTACCAAATAGGAAGCAGGGGCTTGGGAGCCCAGTCAGTTAGGCATTTGCCTAGCATACCGAAGGTCCCAGGTTCGTGTTTGGGCATTGCCAAACTAACTGCCCACCTATAAAAGGCCCGTGCAGGCAAAAATGTATGACGAATAATACCCAGTGTGGAGGGAGCGCACTTTAAATATCCTTTAAAATCGTAACGCTTTGTAGGATGTCGTCCTTAACGGTAGCCTTGGGTGCCTACTCGGGTGTCGGCTCGTTACTTGACTGTGGTTCTAAAATATGACGCCCGTCACCAATAGCCCTCGTGTAGCTCTAGTGCAACGATAATTCAAACTAAACCTAAACCAAATAGTGAACCTTTCTTTCATTTCAGTCTAAAGATCTGTATCCCAGTGATCTTCTCTGTGCTGCTGTGGAGTTCATTCATGCTTTATGGGCTGGACACCAAGCCTTAGCTATGGAAGCTCTTAAGAAAGAGTATAGAATTTTTTTTTCTAAAAAAAATCATAGATCAACTTATTGTCAGAAAGATTTTTTTTAAAAAAAAGAAAGCTTCCTTAAAGCAGTATTTTTATATAATATGCACAGTAAAAAGTCATAAATCTGTCAAAATAGGGGAGGTGGTGAAATTGTTATTATTATTTTTGCTGGAAATCTCAAAAACTTTATGACCAGAGTGAAGATTTTTTCAGTTTTAATCTTAGTTTGTGATTATTACTTTTTGCAAGAAAATTATATTTGGAAAAGTTACTTTAATGTATGCTTTTTTACTGCTTATTCTAAACCGAAACAAAAGATTTTGTCTGTTATTTAATATATTGTCAAAATTTAATGTTTGTGCATTAATTCATATAAATTTCAATTTAGTGTTCTCATATTCATTTTTTAGAATTTTTTATACATTTTGCATTGAAATTGCACATTTATAAAACTTTTGGTTTACAACAAAATTAGATAATACTTTGCAATCCATTTTATTGTTAAATGGGAGAAAAAACATCATTTAAAATTAGTCTTATATGTTTTGTTTTTTGGTTGTTTATCAATATGTATTTTTTTAAAGTGTATGGGCAAAAAAAGTAGCAAACCCTGAATCTTTTTCATGCCATCCTTATACTAAACATGGTGCACCAAAGTATTTAAGTCTAACACAAGGGCTAATATTAAGTATTTGTGCGGAGGCGGCCTATCTATATTGTTTATTAAAAACATTACATACAATGCATTAAATAGTGTCCGACAAATATTTAAAGATATTAAAATAGTTAACTTGATTGTGGAATATTAGCTAAATGATTGCTTAAAAATTTATATTAGCATTTGAAGGAAAGTATCTAAAATATTATATTTAAGAGTTTTTCTCTTTTAGCTCACAATTTTGGAGTCTGACATGCAACTCTGTATTAAATGATACACTCTGTGATGATAATCCAAAAATAAATGCCTACATTATTAGAACTCTGGCTTTGGAAGCATATTATTGTGGAAAGTAAGTTTGGAAAATTTATTAAAGCTTTAATATTCCAGAAAATTCATTAATATATGTATTTTAAATATTGTAAACGGGACTAGTAACTCGTGAGTAAAATAGTGAAAAACCAGTAGTATAACACAGCATAACTTTCTATTTATTACTCAATAAATCAATACATTAAAGGTAATTGTATATCCTATAAGGTAATTTCATTACCTTTGAACCTAAAAAGTGGGGCTGGGAAGTACAGTCGGTTAAGCACTCGCCTAACATGCAAAAGGTACCAGGTTCGGGTCCGGTCATCACCAAAATAACTGCCGACCTATAAACGGCCCGTGAATCCAAAAATGTACCACAAATAATACCCCATGTAATTGAGTGCACGTTAAATATACATCAAAGTCCTAACGTGGCGCACAATGTTGCCCTTAACGGTTGCATGGGTGACTATTCAGGTGTTGGATTGTTACTTGACTGTGGTTCTAAAATACGACGCCCATCGTCAATAGCTCTAGTGCCACGATAATTCAAAACTAAACCTTTCCTAACCTAAAAAGTTCTAAAGCAAAATTATTTTGCGGTTGGACTGTAACTGATTTCGTTAGACAATTGAATTAGCCACAAAATCAGTAGTTTTAGAATATCTGCTATTTTTCTTCATTAAACTCTGAACTAAATTTTTCCTAAATTCGTAATAAACTTATATCGAGATATGGGAAATCGGCTACCTTTTATCTCTTTATTCAGAGATTAAAAATAGGTAACCAGAAGCATTACTAAGTATGTTTGCTAAAGTGTTAATAAATACATTTGGGGTTGCTGAATACAAATTCCTTGTGAAAAATAAGAGTTTTGATTTCTTAATTTTTTTGCTTGAACTAAACTTTACTCAAAGTATGTAATATTGTGAAAAATATCTATGCACATCTTTTTTCTAGAATAATTACTGAATAAAATTTAATTATTAATATAGTCGATGCATTATTGATGTATGCAAACCATAAAATATTGATCCGCAAAAAATGAAAAATAAATTAATTTATTTTTAAGTAGATATTTTTTCACTGGATAATTAGTACACTACTTATGTAGTAAATTAGTAATTTGAAAGAAATTGTATTTATAGGAATGGACTGAATCCAAATGTTAAAGCTATTTTTCAAGACATACATAATAAAGGCTTCCTTCTTAATTGGTCAAAAGTAAGTGAAAGTATTTTTCTTTTTGTATTTTTTTATTTTAATTTGCTGTTTACTTTCTCTGATTCTCAATATATTGAATTATTTTTTTTTCAATATTGAATCAATTAGTATTTCAAATTATTTTTTTTCTTCTAGCACATTCATTGCAGCACAACAAACAGCACTGCAATGGACATAAGGAATGAGACATTCAACTCAAGTTTTATTGGTGTTGAGGATTCCTTTGCTCTCCTGACAGCGTGGAGAGATTTTCTTTTAATTATTGCCGCAGTAAGATAATTGTTTTTATATGTACTTTAACCTCATACGTTTATGAACCTTATCATTTGCAGGGATTATGGCAGATAAAAACTAATGGATTTGGACACAGGGTAAATTTTGTCATGAAAAGTCATGAATTTAAGCAAAAAACAACTAAAAGTCATGAATTTGAGCAAAAAAACGACTATAAGTCATGAAAATCTATGTATATGTATGGGTTTTGTGAGAAATATATATTTAATAGTTTATTTATTTTTCCTTTCATATGCAAATATAATTTCTTAATAACGGTGATGTCGCGGATTGTTGCTGCGGGGTGCCGCGTTTGGTTTCCTTCTTTTTCACGTCACGCATACACATTGGGGATTTTTGACTGCGGCTAAAACGCTATTCCTTTGCACGATATTTAAGCTTCGGCCCTCAAATGTTTACAAATCTCATCATTTGGACACGATGAATCAAATCATATGCTTCAATATATTATTTATTATTCACATTAAAATTTTTGCCCAAGCTGGTATTGGTTTTGGGCTCGAATTCATGTGGATGAGGCAAGGATATTTGTTTTGTCCTAAGTACATGCGGAGAACATGCTCATTAAACCTGTGGGTCTGAAAGTTCTGTGGGGGGTCGTAGGGCAGTTACCATGAGTGCTGGTTGTTTGGAGGAGATGCCCCTTCCCTCCAACAATGAGCATAAATTGAGAAGGTGACCTTCCCTCTTGAATCAAAAGTCAGATTTGTACCCTTGCAAGTTTCATAGCCAGGCTATGTCTTGTAGGCACACAACAACAACCTTAAACATTGATTGTAGACTATAAAGCACTGACATTAAAAAAAATATGTAGAGACTAAGTAATTTGGCGTAATCAATTATTTTGTTTGTAATAATATCTGGTTAAGCAAGTTCGTGGTAACAAAATTGTACTGTAGCTTGAAAAAAAGATATTCGTAAAAATTAAACTTTTTTTTAAAATTTAATTTATCTAACGAGGAAAATGTTGTGGAATGTTATAAATTAGAAATTAACTTTTAAGCAAATGTTAGATATATTGTCATGCTGGAATAAATAAACCTCATGCTACAAATTCAATATCAGATACTTCATTATAGGATATGAATTAGTATTGTACATCATTTTAGGATATGAATTAGTATTGTACATCATTCCCATTTTTTAGTACGTCTCAGAAATTATCTTTTTTTTTAATCTTTAGAATGAACCACTTCCAATTACAGCTGATACCAAAGAACAGATATTAAAAAATATATTGGAGCATTTTATGGAAGAGGTAATTTAAGTTCCATTGTGTATGCTGCATCTATGTTCTTTCCATCTATGTTTCTATGTTCTTGCATCTATGTTTCTTACATCTATGCTACATCTATGTTATTTTAATCCTAAATTTACAATTTAAATGAAATTATGTATTTAACTGTATTATCCCATGTATACAATATTTTTTGTTCAATATACAATTTTGTGTGCGTTTTATACAATATTGTAAAAGAAATGTAAATATAATTGTTTCTAGTACAAACAATACATGAATTTATTAATATTAGTAATTGACTCAACCGGAAGTGAATTTTAACAAACTGAGAACTTAATCTTTAATTTATGATGAAAAGGTTTCTGATATTGATATGCTATAAGATTTTGTGATATAAAGATCTTTTAGTTTTGTTGAAGCTTATGTACTTGTTATAAAACTTAAGTTATTTTTTATGTTTCAGATGAAGTCAACTAATTCCAAAGTTTCTATTCTGTTATCGGAATTATTTTTAATGCTATCAAAGAGATGGAAAGAGTAAGTTGTATTTTTCCATTTATTTAAAATTTGGTGAATTCCAAAAATTGTGAAACCAATCATGAGTTTTTCAAACCCTAACAAGAATATTTTTAATTTTATTCTCAGAAACATTTTAGTTTTAATAAAAAGTATGCATTGCAAATTGTGCAATTAAAAAAGTTTATCAATTTGTAAACTTTTTAATCGTAGTTGTCCTATTCCCTTAGAAAAATTTAAATTAGCACGCCTTTTAATTTTGAAACTCAGTATTCCAACATATAAATGTGTGTTATGACTTTGTATGACTTTCTTGGTGGGGGGCAAGATCGCCAAGCACTGCGACAATAAGTCTATTGTACTAAGCCCCAGAAATGACACAAGCACAAGAGACACACAAAGAAAGAGACGACACAAACACATAGACAAATAACAACATTTATTGACAGTCACAAACATCCATGCCTGACCGGGATTCAAACCCGACCTCAGCAGCTCCAAAGGCTAGAATCCTAACGAGTGTGCCACCGAGGCGGCTAAATGTGTGTTAATAAATTACAAAGTTCACAAATTTCCTTTCCAAAATTAAACTGATAGCTATTTTGTATTATAAAGGCCTAATTGTTTTTTAATGGTTGACAAAATTATTCTACCTGATCAATGATATTTTGATATGGTGTCAAATTTAGTTTGTTACACCCATGCAAAACAAAGATTCATTTTAAAATAGCATAATATAAATTTGAATGCTCTAACCCTGCGATTGGAGTAACATGTTACTTGTGAGAGTTACTTTTTTCAGTTAACACCATTAGATTTTATCACAAAGTAACTAAGTTACTTTTAGCAGTAACGAAATAATGACAAATTTCGTTACTTTTCCCTTACTTATCATGCTACTCTTAACAGATATTTTCTGCATGGTTTGGCTCAAATTTATTTCTTTAAAATTTAACTTTTAAAAATGCTGAATTTCTGTTCTTAATTTTCTTCCGATTGCCTCTACTTTTGTCTTGGTTCTCTTTAAAAAATGGTTATTTGGCTAAATTTTAATTTGTCTTTTTACTTGAATTTTCTAAAAGTAACTGATTAGTTACTTTTCGTATTAAGTAACTGTATCCCAGTTACTTTTAAGAAGTAACTTTCCCATCCCAGCTCTCACCTATTTCATATACTGCAATTTAGGTGTGCCAATAATTTTTGCAGATTTTTGTTCTGTTACTAAATCTAGAATTGTATTTTAAAAAAAAACAGAAACAAGCATGTAAAATGAGTTATGAAATTGTATGCAATATATTTTTTTTTTGCTCTTATTATTGTGCAGGCAAATTGTCAAACTTCTTTCTTCTGAAGAATCAAGCCGTCATTTCTATCAGATTCTATCATTTGAGGCTGAAAACACGCACCCAAGAGTTCAGCTTGCAGTTGTTTCGATTGCTGTTTTTGCCGTCAGACTAGTGTCGAAGCAAAATTTGAAAAGTGAGGAAGATATTGTTTTGAATCTAAATTCTTACTTTTTTTGTTTTCCTTTATTTTAAATGAAATCTTAAATTTATTTATAATTGTATCCTTCAGTATGAGATTTAATATGAATGTTATCAAAAAAAGGAAACTAAGTAATTCATATTATAGATATTAAGAATTTAATAATCAACTTAAAACTTGTTATGTATAAGTAATCTACCAAATAATTGCACTAGGTTTATTGCTTTTTTTGCTTTTTTAACACCTTAGGGTCAATCACTGTAATGTTAAATTAATAATGTTGGAGTAGTGTGTGAAATATTCATTAAATATCTAATTTTTGACTTCAGTACCAAATATAAAAGATTGGATTGTTCCTTGCTGCCAGTTGTTGAAAAAGGCTTCCGTTTTGATTCACCAGTCATTAGATCTTAAAACCGTGGAAGGTATATTAAGAGTGAGTATGCCCGATTTATGAGACTTTTTTTATTTTGATTTGAGAAATTGCAAATTTCTTGGCAAATAGTTTCAAGTTATTTCATGTATCTATCACATTTTAATTTTCCAATCAAACATCAAAATAAATGGTGTTTGAAGCTTACCAAGTTGATGTAACCCTTGACATCTTATACCAAGAATGTCTTATTTCTGTTGGTCGGAATGTAGTTTCTTTATAGATTGCATTCCTAATTTGTACTTGTATTTTCCCTGATTTTGTGCTTCAGTTTCTGAGAAATAGATGGTACAAATAAATAAGCATACCTGTGTTATGAACACTGTCAAATGTTTTCCAAATTTATATTTTTCGAATGGACAGGCATCCTATGTAAATAGCTACAGTCAACCCCAGATTAAATATGCAAAAACTACCTGAAACAAGATACTCTGATATTTGTGCACCTTGTTACATCAAAATTGAAAGAAAAAATAATTTATATTACTCTTAACTGAAAGAACTAATAAAACTAATACAAATATGTCTTGAAATAACGAATAAAGTGGTTTATTGAGTGTGAAATGCCTTTTTTTATTGGATTCTCGCACTCGGAAATGAGAACTATTTACTCCTTTTTTTTGTAGAACGTTTACATGCTGCAAACTTAATGTGAGTTTTTTTTTGTAGGTAGTAGATAAATGTGTGCTTTTATAAATATAATCTACATAAAAGTAATAAAGAAGAGCCTAGTGAAGTAAATTGTTTGGTAGAATCCGTTTTTTTTTATATTTCCATCAATACTCATACTGAATTATTTTAGTTATCAGCTTTAAAGAATTATGAATTGTATGTAAAAAAAAAATCTTAGTATAGTTTTGTATTCTTTGAAAAAATATGCATAAAATTTTTCATTATAATTTTTTATTGGAAACTTGTTTTATCGTATTTGATTATGACTAAAAAACGCCTATGACACACTGCCTAAATTCATTGTAAGACATCTTTCATGTTGTGTATTTTAGTTGCCAATTGTGATAGTAACTCTACTTAACGAACTCATTCAAGAAGTAAAAGACTGGATGCCCATTTTGAAGAATAATACCATTTTGCCACTGCTTGTTAGTCTTTTGATGAAAAGCTTAAAGGTTTGTATAACAATACATTAATAAGTTTAAAAAACAATGTATTCAATTGCAAATGAAAAGATCTTAAAAAGCATACAGCTAATGAAAAACATACAACCTTCAATACTTAAACTAAGTTAAGTCTTCAGCGCATAAAAACAATGGAAAATCTCTGAAAAACTAACTAAAGTTGTCATCTTCTGTTTTTCATTCGTCGTTTTTACGTACTGAAGACAGACTTTGTTTATGTCTTGAAGGCTGTATGTTTTTTAAGATCTTTTAACTTTTCAGCATTTGAATATGTTGCTTTTTCAACGTTTATTAATAACACAAAAAAAAATTGTTTCTTTTTAATTCTTTAATGTCTCTTTTACATATATATTAAATTTTTCTAATGTTTCAACCTTATTTTATTTTGAATTTTAGCTCAATATTGGTCTGGACTTGGCCCATGGAATTATCACTCTATTTTTGTCTATGGCTACAGATAAAAAAGTATGTTTAACTTCTATTTTACGGGCTCACTCTTCGATTTTTTGTTAATTATTATTGATATCAAATTTATTAATCTTGTTTTTTTTAGGCAGCTGAAGCCCTTTGCAACACTGGATTTATGCCTGAAATTACACTTGTACTTTCTGATATCGATATGAAAAATCATGTAGAATTAAAAAGAAAGAATATGGTGAATTTTAATTTTTAAATTTTTATACTGTTTAAAAGGCGGAATTTTTTTTAACCCACTAAAGAATAAGCTTTTTGATTCCACGTGTCGGCTTGTTTTCCTTTCATTAGATTTAAATTTGTGACTCATTTGTTTAGATATATTTTTAACTATTTTTTAATATTATTTATGAAGTAAATGATTTTAAAAACCAACTCTTACTATTTTTAGATTGAATGAAATACAAAAATTATAATTTTTTTTTCTAAAAACATATGGTGCTTAAAAATGACAAACTCTTGACTGTTGTTCATGGTAAATATTATAAAATGTGTTTTTACTTTAAAGTTTATATTAATGCTAAAGCGTGTGCTGAAATATTCAAATACTAATTCTGGAAATTTTGAAAAAGGTATCACAAAAGCCCAAAATCGGCCGAGTAGATGTGTACTTTGCATTCTTAAGGTTTGTAACATCATTGCTGCATACACTTGGAAATTACTTTTTGCAAGATTGCTGGAATTTCATTGGAGTTCACCAGGAAACAATGCACACCGTAAGTTACTAGATTTTAATTTTTAATGTTACCATAAAATTATTGTTATTGCCAAGTGAGCAGTCTTGAGTGTGAAGTAAGTTCCAAAGTTCTATGTTAAAAAAAAAAATTTGGGAATTTCATAAGACACAGTCTGTCATATTGAGATAAAGAGTGAAAACAGTGTATGCCCATTTTAAAATAAATTATAATAAATGCATATTAACAGGCTGCAAATCAGAATGAGGTTGTTTCACGGAGGATCTGGCAATAGCTCCTCTGTCTTGTTTTCCTTTTTCTCAAATTACTTTTATTTTCTTTGATTAAATTGGTTGGTAGGCTTGTATTCAGGTTAGTTTGCTTGGTCAGCACAAAAACCTGATTATCTCTACCAACCAACCAAAACAAAAGTAATTCTAGAGAAATTAAAACAAGACCGTAGAGCTATTATTGCCAGATCCTCCGTGAAACAACCCCATAGAATATTTATTTAAAAAAATTTATTGTCTGGAGAGTGGAGTATGATTCAAGTGTGACTGGTAAAGATACACATTGTAATACAAACAAAACTACTTTTTTCTATTTCCTTAAATGATTATGAAAAGTGTAATGAATGTTCCCAACTACCTATTCTATATAATCCAGTAAAATTTGTTTCCAGAGTCAAATTTGGCAAAATCTTAAGGATAATATTTATGTGGCTTTCAGAACCATTCTTAAAATTTTTGGGTTTGGACTTTGATTAGTATGTGTTTCGATGTTCTCTGAATGTCAATGCTCAAAAGTGTTGAATTAGAAAAGTTTCAAATGAAAAATAAGAATTTTGAACTCATTTTTACCAGTATCCCATCTTTTGGAGGACAATAGTATTTTTTTATAGATAATTTTTAAATTTTAAGGACAAATATTTAAGTGGTGGTCCGATTAAGAGAGTCCAGTTATAAGGAGCCATCTTCAGTGGCGCGACAGCCCAGGATGGGCCCTGGCCTTCCTCAAAAGTCCTTCCCATGCCAACCTGTTCTTGGCCAACGACCTCCTGTTCTTCACTTTTCAAACCTTTAAGGTCCCCCTCCAGGCAATCGACCCAGCTCAGTTTGGATCTGCCTATAACAAATGGGCTTAGCAAGGAAGACCTTTTTTGTAGTCCTGCTGTCTTCCATTCGAACTACATGTCCTGCCCATTTTATTCGTTGGTTTGCTATGTACTTGACTACGTCTGGTTCGTTAAAGCATTTGTATATTTCAGAATTTGTTTTTCTCCAAAAATTTCCTTCCTTGATTCCACCATATATACGTCTCAAAATTTGTCTCTCGAAAATTGCTAATGTTTATTGTTCTCAATCATTGCCCATGTTTTGTCAGAATATGTGAGTATGCAGGGTGGTAACGGAACCTTGAAATCAGTGAATTCTAATGAAATTTTTCGAATTTTGCAAAATTTGCAAAATATCAGGGAAATTTTTCCATTTTGGATTACTTAAACAGCAGGTTTAGGTTTTTTTGATCACTACTAACAGACACTTGATTAAAAAAATATTTTGGTTGGTCCGATTTGTCTGAAGGACCAATCTTGGAGGAAAGATCAATCTCTCTCATGAATCATGTTATGACATGATTCTCTGATCACATGATTCCTCTAAATTTATACAGATTTTCGTAAATGTAGAAAAGTTAGGTGGGCTAACTCATAATCTGGAAAATCTTAATTCTCGCGATGTCTGGATTAAATTTTCTGTACTGCATTTAATTGTATATTGCATGTTTTCTAAGTAATTGTAAAATCAGGGAATTTTTTAGGAACGTAGCAGGGAAATATCATGGAACTTTTTTTCTAGGGTTTTGTAACCACCCTGGTATGGGTCTTATCAGGCTTTTGTAAATAAGTGATTTGGTTCCTCTCTTAAGGGAACTTGATTTGTGGTATCTTTTGAGTCTGAAAAAGCAATGAAGGAGTCTGCTGTAATTAGTTTTCTATTCCAGAGTCTGGTCGAAATGAAGAGCAGTCTCCTGCGGGACGGAATCCAGGAGGCAGTCCTGACGTCCACTTTCCTCCTGCACCTCTCTTCCCACCAGCACATCTGGAGACTGGAGCATCCCAAGTCTCTCGAAGTACTTCTGGTAGGGCTTGTTTTGCAGTGACTTTTGATAACAAATGAAGAGTCCATCCCTTCATCGACTGAATATCTCTCCGTATCAAGGCTGTTTGGTGACCAAAGCTGACCAAATGACAGCATTAAGGACTTGATAAAATCAGGACAAATCATGCTTGGGAACTAAGCATTAGAGTTTTAGTTTAAAATTGTTCACCCCAACTAGTACATATGCTTAACATCCCATAGTCCTTGGTAACAGGAGCTGAAATGGGCACAGTTTTCTTTGGACAACTGTGGGCAGTCGCACCACTGAAATTTTGTCAAAATGTTTTAATGTAAGAACTTTAATTTCTTACCAAAGTGAATCACAACTAAACTTGTTTTCAAAAAATGGTTTCTCACTTGGTTCTTCGCGGCAACCCTCTCAAAAGTAGAACCAAGGAGAAACTGGTTTCCGACAAGCAGACCTCAATATGGGAAGACTCCTAGTCAATCAAGAGGTTCTTCCCCTGGACTCTTCAAGTACCTACCTGTCAACACATATAGTTTATCAGCACAATTGTAGTTATAAATATCAAAAATGCTCTGGCTTTTAGGGGGCTTTTGCACCCATGAAAACCCACTTGTAACTATGAGTTGCTGCAAGATGGAACCTTTATGCAGGACTTTGCTTCTTAACCCTTTCCGACCGAGCTATTATGATTGTACGGGTAAAAAAAAGATTCAAGCACTTCAAAAATATCAATACCGAACCAGTTAACTTGTACCATTCGTTATTTTTATAAAAATGACTTTGTTTTTATGGAGTTGCTTTCATTGATGCTATTGCCGGTCTTAAAGGTTTAAAAAAAAACTTTAATTACTGTCATTTTTTCCAAATTTATATGTTGGCAGCATATGATTTGCAAAAATATTAAGGGGAAATGGGAGCGGGTTTCCAAACGGAATTGTACCTGGGTTTAGCCACATTACTCCGGTGGTATGGATTAGTTTAACCCTTTCAGTCCCAGTGATGCCATTTGGCATCATCACTTTAAATATTTTTTTTCCAAATGTTTATGTCCCTTTATGATATCCAAACACACATCATTCGATTATTTACACTTTGTTCTATTAAACAATATTTTGCATATTTTTTTACCTAAAATAGGCTTATTTTGTTAATATCAGATGTTTCTGTAGTGTAATAAATTTTTGGGACTGAAAGGGTTAACTAGTGGTATTTTTATGATAAATGTAGCTGGCTTACAGGGCTCTAGAATCCCACTTTTTGAAATTGGTTTAAATATTTTGTTGTACAATTGTTTTGGAAAATTAAAAAAAAATATTTCAACCAATTGAAGTCCTACACAGTGTTTTGCCCAATAATGTTTAGTGTGTATTGCATTTGGATGTGTACCTTTCATTATTTAATAAGGCAAAGCTTTATGTGGGAAAAAAAACTTGAAATTGTTTTCATTTTCAAGTTGTGTACTTAAATTTACTTTGTATTTGTTGTAGGTGGATGTTTGCAACTGCATTTGTGGAAGTGTTGCCATTCTAAGCAAGCCTGAACTATTGAAATACCTTGTTATGGTATGTAATAATATGCAATACTCCTTTAAAGCAATTTAAATTTTAATATCATCACAATTGAAATATTTTAAGTGCACTTATTGTTTTTAGCATAAAAAGATGCCGGACTCTAAAATGAAGCCTCTCAAAAGTTTAGAAACTGAATCCTTGCTGAAAAGAATGTGTTCCGAGGAGGATAGTGAACCATCTCCTGAAGTTCAAGAAGTGCAACAAAAGTAATTTTTTTATGTCAAATAAATGTTATGTATATACAGCCCATAGATAACATAGTTAAAGTATTAGATTGGCAGATCACATGACCTCCAATGCTAATGACGGGACACGCATGGGGCCAGTGTTGCCACCACTTTAAGGAGAAAAGTGCTATGAAAAATAAGATTTAATTCTAAAATTTGGTCTCCATGTGCGTCCCGTCGTTAGCATTGTAGGTCACTTGATCTGCCAATCTAATACTTTAACTATGATATCTATGGTCATACTGTACAAATATTTTTATGGAGATTTCTTTTTAGAAAATATAAACAAGGATTTTTTAAAACTTAAATGTTACTCTTTTCTTAATTCGAATAAGAGTTTTTTTTTTTTTTTAAATTCTATAATTTCAACTTTAGCAATTTATATCATAACATTTTCACTACATGGTTCAAAATCAATAAAGTTATCAGCAATGTTTCAATTTATAATTGAGAGTCTTAGCTTAATAAATATTTATTTTTCTAGGTTATATGAGCTACTTGCAGTCACGTTGACAATTCTAACAAAATATTGTCCAGAAATGTATGAAACGATGTCTGGCCATGTGAGTAACCTATTTTTAATCCAAGTGTAAATTAGTTTTATGTTCATATTTCTTACAGCTTTCATTCCTGCATTTCTTTTGATCACTGCTCCCATTAGTGTTCTGTTTGCATGTAACATTGAAATCGAGGCTTAAGGTAGGCGAATACCCAAAATTCTAAAATTTTTACTATTAATTTAATCTTTTCCAAATTTGGCATGGTGATTTCAAATATAATGAACAATGCTTTTTAGGCAATTTTTTTTTACTTTAATATAATTTATTTATTTTACACGTTGTTTTTCACCTAAAAAAAGGGGTTTGCGCCAACACTTCTAGTATTAAAAGTTTTACATTAGTTTACCTGAAATTTTTTACCGATGCTATTTCAAAATATATCTGTGCCATGAACCTCTAACATCTGGTGTAAATATATAATTTTTTTTTAAATGTCTAAATGTAAGTTAATAAAAAAAAAATCCTTTTTTTGTGGTTAATTTATAACATTTTTCTTAATAACTTCTTTTCTTGTAATTTGTATGCAACTCCAGAGGGTCATTGCATGCATCAGTTAAAAACGAAGAATTTAACACATAATTATTGTTTATAGGATGAAAATTCAATGTGGTAGACTTGTTAGCGTAAACCTCCTTTTTTAGTAGAAAAACACAGTTTAAAATAAATAAATTATATTTAAATTAAAAGAATACCTAAATAGTATTATTCATTATGTTTGAAATCAGTATGCCAAATTTGGAAAAGATTAAAGCAATAGTAAAAATTTTAGAATTTGGGGGAATTTTGGTTATTCGCCTTCCTTAAGAAAGAATTTGATGTCATTAAGCATTTCTGTTACCATTCATTATCAACCTAAAAGTTCTTCATATGTTCTTACAAATGTATTTAAAATTTTGCATCCATTTTAACTTTTTTTTTCTTTAATGGGGCTGCAAATTTGGCGGTCAAGCCTTTGCATACTCTGCATATTTCCCTGAACTGATAACCATATTTTTGTGGCACCAGCTAGGCGACTCTCGCTACCAATTTTGCTGCACAGATTACAATGAATCTGTATCTGAGCTCTCAGTGGATGTTAAAGTATGCCGAGATTTAATTTTGCCAAAGGAACCCAAGCCAAATGAGCCCTCCAGGAATGTTTTACATGTCATATAATCACATGACATGCATGCCCAAGATTTTCCCATCCAGAAAATCCGACTCAACCAGGACTCAAACCTGTGATCTTGGGCTTACGAGGCAGACACGTTTAACCTCTCAGCCACTGAGCCGCTTATCCATTTAAACTTGTTTAAAACATTTTTCTGTTTCAGTCCTTCGATTACTCCCAGTGGCAATTGCTTCTCAATGTGAGTTTCAGCATTCCTTCACTAGACAGAGATGGACCACTGAGTTTCGGAACGATTTTGGCCTGTGTCAATATGTGCCTGAAGTTATTAGTTAAGGTAATATAGTTTTGTTTATTGTGTTGTGAAATATTTATATGTGCTAAATGACGCTTTAAATTAATAAAATGTATACTGTGAATTCTTCAGTAATTGAAATTCTTGCAATTTTTTATTTGAAGTGGAGAATATTTTCAAAATAATTAACCTATTAAGGGAACTAACACTAAGCAATGAAATTGTAATAATTATCGGTCTGAAAATTTCGTATACATTTGTAATTTATGCAAGTTATGATTATTTTTCTTAAATATTAGTAGGAATATTTATGTTAGAGTGAAAACATTAGGAAACGAAGAATAAAATAATAATTATCTTTTCTTTACTTAGAATGAAAAAACTCCTTCTCCAAGGAAGTCAATGGAAAATATAAATTTGGAAAATAGGTAAGATTCCCTTCAATATTCCATTTTAAAGTAACTGTATTTATGTGCTTACCATGTGTAAAACTCTTTCTATCTAAATATTAAGTAGAATAGCATTTTACACCCAGATTACATGATTTTAAAGATCTTTAGAAGTGCTTTTTATATTTAAATCCTTAAAGGTTTTTTTTTTGCTTAGTGTTTAAAATTTTAGTTTAAATATGCAACAAAAAAGTGAAGCTAATAAATTGTGATAAATGTTTTTAACTTTTACAGAATTTTAAACAAAATGTTGATATATTCTCTTAAACTCCACTATTATATACATTATAAACTCTGATATATAGATTGATATATATAGTATAAACTCTACATTAAACTATTTTGCTTGTGCTAAACTTTGAGGGCATTTACAATTGTGGTTATATTTGCTTCTAATACGATCTTATATAATACGCTATGTCCAAACATTTACCTTAACCCTCTAATGCATACTGTTACTGTTTGGTAACAAGTTACACAATCCACTTTATTCTATTAAAGTAGACCTCCCTCTCAACAAATTTGTGGGTTTTTTTTCATCTATTACAATAAATTTTGAAGTTTTAGTTGATAATAACTCTCATAGATGACAGTAGTAAAAGTGTATTCAAAGAGTGAGGTTATTAACTGTTGCGAAATTACGTTTTTGGCAGTATTCAAAGTATAATAATATTAAAACTAAATACAAATAAATTGTTTTGAAAAATTAATTGTATTTAGAGAGGGTTATTTTGAAATATATTTATTAGTTTTCTAGTCATTATTATCAAATTGGAATTTTGTAGTTGGTTTTTGCAACATGGAAAAAAAATTAAAAATTGAAATTATTTAAAAATCTAATGCAGAAAATTTTTTTTCAATATATTTCTCATAATGTATGAGTATTAAAGATTCATATATATATTTTTTCGGGATGAAAAAAAAATCATGCATTAGAGGGTTAATACACAATCTCCAGTTACAAAAATATTTGTTTCAGGCACCTCCTCCTATACATCCTGGAAATCAGCCTTGCCATCCTTCTCTCCCAATCGACCATTGCCTTAACACACCCGGATCTGCCCGCCAGAGACAAACAACTTGTGCGCCGCGAACTAGCAGCTGAACTCAACTCTATGAACATAACTATGAACCGTTACCTACGCAGGGGCCCTTTGTCCCCAGCTGGTATGTCGACACCTGTTAAAGGTCAGGGGCTACCAACGGATCTTCCATTTATGAAGCTTGTTAGCAGTTTAGTTGATAAATTGTTTAAGTGATTGCCTTGAATTTTTTTTTAAGTGTTTTGTACATATTTATTTTTAATAAATTTGTCTTTTATATTAGTGGGTTTTGGTTTTATTTAAAATAACTTTTATTATCACAAGAAAAAATTAAGCATATGAACGCCAAGTGGAAACATGAAAAGG
The DNA here is from genome assembly GCA_023701765.1 of Hylyphantes graminicola. Taxonomy (NCBI): domain Eukaryota; kingdom Metazoa; phylum Arthropoda; class Arachnida; order Araneae; family Linyphiidae; genus Hylyphantes; species Hylyphantes graminicola. The sequence continues at coordinate 15,993,211 of CM043121.1, read as the reverse complement.
GGAAATAGAAAAATTATTATTTAATTTAAACAGACACACACAAATAACACAGAAAAGTGATGAAAAATAATTAATAAAACAACCAACTGCCAGAACCAGTCCTGGGAATCTCCAGTGAGAGCATTAGAGGTACTGTTTACTCTATCTTCAGAGACATACTGTACAATGAGTGGTTCAACTCGACTATTCAAAGACATGCAAGAGAGCTTAATTCAGGCTGTCCCTGCTCTCGCCACAAAGAGCTTCTTGGGCTTAATCGCAATGGTATTCACAAAGCTGTTGGCATTCTTAGGGGCCATAGTACTCTCAGAAGGCATCTTTTTATCATGAGGGTTTCTGGTGATCCTTTATGCAGGGGCTGCAGGGAAGAAACTGCTGCTCATATTCTTTGCGAGTGTGAAAACTTCTCTGCTTATAGACTTGAACACCTTGGTTGTCATTTACTTGAACCCTGGAAGCTTCAAGACATTTCAACTTGGCCCTTGCTGAATTTTGCTTCAGCTACAGGCCTCTTTTCATAAAGAGGCAGGGATTTATTCTTGTTTCCAGGAGACATTACAATAGACTTCTGGTCGCAGTTAGGCTTATTGATAACGGTTGAGTTGGGTGCCTATTCAGGTGCCGGCTCGTCACTTGACTGTGGTTCTAAAATACGACGCCCGTCGCCAATAGCCCTCGTGTTGCTCTAGTGCGACGATAATTCAAACCTAACCTAACCTAGGCTTATTGAACCCCCCTACAAACGTCATAGGTCAAAACAAATTGCTTAACAAAATGTACAGGAAAGTTTGGCAATTAGCTGCATAACAAGGAAAATTTATAAGCTTCAAAAGAGTAAGAAATAAAGATCTAAGCTGTCAGTATTAATCGTTATTTTAAGTAATTGAACCTGGTGGATGTGTGTTATAGTTATAACTTTAAGAATATCATAAAAACGTGCTTTGTTTAATTAGTCATATGCCTCAATATTACAATAATTTTTTTGTAAGCTCAGTTTTACCATGAAGTTCTGAACGAGCTATAATCCTTCCGATTTCAATGCAAGCTTCCAAGCTCTTTCTTCCCCTACCATTTCCAAGAAATAATGTAGGTTTAGAACAGCACTCTCGCACAGTTTCATGTAAAACCACACAAAGGGCAAGGAGTAGAAAGTGTTTTGGAATAATATGAAAAAAAATAGTAAACGTTAATTTTAAAACACTCAAAATAATGATTTTACTAAAACTATTTTTTTAGTAAAACCATTATGTAAGTGTTATGTTAACCACACTTTTATAAGAATTTTTTTTTATGGCCATAAAAAAAGGACTCGCTCTAAGAGCTCTTTTGGTGCACACATTTAAAGATGATTTGAAGCAAAATTGGTGCAGAATAGCACAATGATGTGGTTTTGTAACAGGTTGGCAAATAGATCCTCAAAATACACTGTTCAAAACAATTAGGGGAATGCATGGTTTAAATCCTTTCACCCCCATTGATTCCATTTGGTATCATCAGCTTGCTTTTTTTTTTCTGAATGAGTTTTTTTTTTCATTTATTGTAGATGGAAGAATCGTGTATTTCGAAGAATTAAATATTTATTTTAATTAAATGAAAATATGAAAAACATGGTGAAATAAAATTCTCTCTCAAAGAGTTTTATGAAATAAATTGACCCTAAATTCTTCACGCTTGCATTCGTAATGTTTAAAAATTGTTTTCAACTTTAAATTTTTAACAAATAAAGTTTTGAAAAAAATTATTGTTAAAATTTATTCAAAACTTATATTACATGTTTTATTCAAAACTTCAAAACTTACGATTTCAATTCCCAATGTTAGTTTATGTTAAATGATCAATGTTAGTTTACAAAATAAGAATTTTTATCCTGTTTTTTTTCACCATTTCATTCTGAATGCATAACGAATCTATTTCCAAATGTTAGATTGTTTGAATTTAAAAATAAAAAGTTTGAACTGAAAGCGTTAACAAGAGTACCCAAAGTGCTTCTCTATTGTATTCAGCAGTGTATTTAAAGAATCTAACACAAAAAAGCTCATTGAAATAGTGAAATAACATGCTGACTTAGAAATGCAGATTTTCATAAAGACTGAGCACTTGAGTAAATTTTGTTTCAGAGGAAATTTGTAAATTATCATGACGGTCGTCCAAACTATGAGCACTAATATTTATTGAACCAACTCGTAAAAAGAGGGAAAGAGTATATATTTTTTCAAAATTGTAGTTTTACTAATTTGGACATTCATCGGCTTTTTTACACCAAGTCATCAGTAATTTTAAATAGCCTTTAACAGTAAAAAAATGAATCGGTTTATAAGCAACTAGTGTATTACAATGGAAAAGAACATACAATGAAAGGATTCCAAAACATTTATTTCAATTTTAAAAATATATATAAAAATACAAAAAAATGTATACAAAAAGATTAATTATAAACAACAAACTAAACATAATTTGAAAAACAAATGTTCAGATACAATTGAATTTGAATCTAAGTAGAACTCTCAAAATATAACTTGTTTTAATAGACTCTAACATTTTAAAATTTTATCAATAAAAATAACAATATTTAATGGTAGATGTGTGTCCATAATTTTATTTATAAACCAGGCATTTATAAAAAAGGCATTTTTTTTTAAATCTGAGACATCATAATCAGATTAATAGTTTTAACAAACATATAATACTGTTCAACAATCTATAGAATGAATTTTTTTTTACCACACTCTCATTTTGATAACATCCAAAATACACTGCTCAAAAGAATTAGGGCAGCACTTTGTGTACTTTTGTTAACCCTTTCAGTACCAACTTTTTTTATTCTAAAAATCTAAAATTTGCAAAACTGATTCAATATGCATCCAAAGAGAAATGGTAAAAAAAAACAGGGGAAAATCTTAATTTTTTTAACTAAAATTTAAAGGGGGGGGGGGATTGGAATCACAGCTTTTGAATAAGTTATAACAATAAAGTTTTCAGAAGTTTATGTGTTAAAAAAAATTAAAATCAATCTTTTAACATCTAAGAAAGCAATCGTGAAGAGTTTAGGGTCATTTCATAAAAAAAAATTTGGGAGTGAATTTTATTTTACCTTGAACAAAACATTATTTAATTCTTTAAAAGACATGATTCTTCCTTCTAACAATGAATAAGTGCGAGCTTAACTTAGTGAGAAAAAAAAATTGCAAGATGGCTATTCCAAATGGAATCATTGGGGGTGAAAGGATTTAAACCATGCGCACTCCTAATTGTTTTGAGCAGTGTACATTACAAAAGGTGAAACATAACACTATACACTTACTAAAGTAAAAGTGATAGTTTTCACAAAGTATTCGAATTCTTCTTATCAATGTTATATAAAGAAGTAATACGCTTCAACTCTGGAGCATACTGGTAAATAAATGCTTCAAACAATTTCTGAAATGAAAAAAATAAAGCATTATGCAATATCAAATAAATTGAAAAACTAGGGGTGCTTAACACTACATGACTTTAAATTACCCCACAGTAAATCAATACATTTAAAGATAATTATAAACCCCTACAAGGTAATTTCAAAAACTTTAAAACCTAAAAAGTTCTATGGCAGCTACCATTTACGCATGCATGATTTTCTCAAAAATCTTATTATGACGTCTGACATGTACTTTGCACTCGTGTATAAAATTTGAAGTATGTAGCATTTTTAGTTCGAGTCGTAGAATGGTTTCAGATAGACAGCTGGACCAACGTTCAAAACCGCTTTTTTAGAAACCGCACCCTCCAAAGCGTGTAGAAAACACAAAACTCCGTTTCAGATTTTAGATATCACTACAATACTTTCATCACCTTATATTTCATATAAGATAATTGAAAATAAAAAGGACACAGATGAATGGAATGTAAAGTTTTCATACTTTTAATGCAAAGGCAAAAAGATAAGTAGAAAGCTCTTCAAAATGAGATTAATTAAAAAAAATAATAAACAACATTAACCCTTTCAGTTCCAATGACAATTTGGCGTCATCTTTTTAGATTTTTTTTTTCTGATCAACTATAGCTATTTATGATATCAAAAAGCACATCATTCGATTCTTCAAACTTTTTTTCTGTTAAAATTTTTATTAATCCCAATAGATGTCAGCCCTATTTTTTTTTTAATAATGATCAGAAATTTGTCAGAATCAGAATTTTGTTTTGGTTGACTTTGGCAAAATCGCCTTTGTTATATGATTATATTTCATATTAGGCAAGTTAAAGTAACAAAGCTACAAAAAGGTTCTGTTTAGTTACACAACATCCGATATACTTACATAAAAAAGTTGCTTGTTGGACTTTTCGTTCTGTAACGAGTCAAATATTTTAGATGTTCCTTTTATTGCACTTTGTTGACCAACTAATTTCCTTAAGACAACTGAAAAATACATAAGTATGTGTCGGTAAATGTAACTGAATATTTCCTTAAATAAATTATGTAATATTTGACATAAATAGCCGCTTTAATATCTCTCTAATGTTACCTTTCTATTTTATTAAAATCACTCAATATAACTATGCAGATCAGACAAAGATAGATCCTGGCAAAGCAAATATCTTCCTGCAACCTTTTCACTTTTTGCATCAGGAATTCTCGCTCTTATTAGTCACTGAGTGACAGTTTTTATATACTTTGGTTTTTAAATACTTTGGTTTTAAATACTTATATACTTTTTTGGTTTTGGTTGACGTAGACGGAAACTAGAACTACATATCCCCAAAACCGCGAACAATACATTAATTAATTCATTGAAGTATATCCTTGTTCCGAAACACTCAAATGAACCGAATTTCTGATTATCCAAACGCGTTAAGTGACAAAAAGGTGAAAATGAGAAAATGATTTTTTAAGATTTTCGTTTGCATTTGAATCCATTAAAAAAGGTACTTGCAAACGATAAAAAATATATTTAACTTTAAGTTCATGCAAACGGTGAAACTTGTTACGTTAAAGAAGTTAGTCATACGTTCATTGACACAAAAACCTCAATTTTTTCAAAAATGTCACCTAGCATGTTCTTCCACTAAGCTCTTCAATTGCTTCCATTGCAATAAATAATTAAATGTTGTGTATCGGAGATCCTTACTTGGAGTGTTGCTTACAAACATCTGCTTAGCCATGATTTTGGTATTTAGCTTATCTTCCTTGGTTCTCTCTGGCGCATTTGGGGGAGGGGGCCCGGGTGGCCACATGGTTTCCCGAAAAAGTTGCAAGTAGAAAAGCAGCATTGGTTCGGATAAGATGTAGGACACAGTTTTCTGTAGCTGCCTGAAAATTTACATAGAGAAAAATTATTTTAAATCTTGGTAGGCATTAGTTTAACATTATACAGGGTGAGGCAAATAAAAGCGGCCCCAACGTGGAGATATGAATACGATAGAAATTTTGCCAAGTCAAAACACGGATACAAAAACAGGTGTTAACCGAAGCTATTGATTGCTTCAATATTAAGCCCAAACAAATGCTTGGCAAATTATTTGCCGGCAACTACGCTATGGTTTGAGAATCTAGTTGAAATGAAATCTAAAGAAGGTTTGAAGAGCTGATAAAAAAAAGTTCCCACTAGTGATTATTTTGTCCGTTATTTATCCTAGAGAATCGGACCTTTTTTTGTTTTTGTTAATACAAAACATTCCAAATTGATTGCAAGGTACAAAATTTGCATTATGGGACAACTTAATACAATACAAACTAAGATCTGAACTCGACACTAGTCCATGAGTAGCTCTAATGTGAAGCTAATCCGATCCAACCAATGCAAAAACAGGTTTGAGGTGGCTTCAAGAGTTTTTCTCGCTAAGCATTTCAACATATTCCTATCTCTAGACCGGGGCCACTTTTATTTGCCTCAACCTGTACAATCAGGGTGGGGGGTTCTCACAGACTAAAAAAATTGCATCATCCTGAGAAGCTAATATGCAAATACAAAAACCTGGACCATCAATTTCAACCATCAATGAATCCAATATAATAAGAGTTTAAATATTGGTGGACGAGTTTAAAAAGCAGCGTGTATAATGCCAATGGAAAGTTGAATGATCTTAAAAAGCATGCACTGGTTCAGAATTTAAGCAAAGTCCAGTCTTCAGAAAAAGATGATAATTTTAAGATATTTTTTATTTGGGCCTTATATGTTGCTTTTTAATACTCTTATTAATAATGCAAAGGCTTTGTACTTATTTATATTGGTGGCAATTCTATCAAAATGTAGATTAAAATACAGGCTGCCAACCCGGCAGCACAACGGTTAGAGAGCTAGCCTTTGGAGCTTCTGGGTTCGGATTCAAATACAGTTACGGCATGGATGTTTGTGTTTGTCAATAAATGTTGTCATTTGTCTATGTGTTTGTGTCGTCTTTTCTAAGTGTCTCTTATGTCTGTGTCACTTCTGGCAAATGGTGTAACAGGCTATAAATCCTATGCTCCTCCCTTCTAGAGGGAGCATTCTGAAATTAAGTTAAGGTACAGGCTTGAAATTAAAACTTTATGAAAAGTTAAATTGATATTCTTTCTAATGCAAAAAAAGGCACAAACTCTAAAAACAGCTTTTGTATGAAATATTCATACATAAAGCCCTATTCCAAGTACATTAAAAAAGAATAATCACTTGCATAAGAACAAACTTATGAAATGCCACTTTATACAATCAGGAAAACAAAGCAAAAATAGTTATTAAATACGCACCATATATCAAGTGCTGAAACAAATGTACACAGACTTCATGTGTCAACTAACCTATTAATAGTTTGTCCATAGGCCACTTGCACAAAATTTATCAATGATCGTCTCAACCAGTTGAAACCTCCTTTTAAAGTGAATATCTCGCCTATCAAAGCATAGAGAGGCTCGGCAATTGGATCCCTTTTTTCCTCTCTATAGGAACAATAAGAAATAAAGCTTTACAATAAGATAAATTTGTTGCTATTACTGAATTATTCATGAAGCTATTAATTATATCTATTCAGGATAACTATTAGTCATTGTAAGGAACATTGCAGACCTAAAGATGAAAACCTATAGTTTGGAATAGTTAACTTTTTTTTTAATGCACGACCAATTTGGAAAAAGAAAGTGTTAAATTAGAAAATTAAATTTTTTATATAAGAAACGTTACTAATTCTATTCCAAAAGTATCATAATTTTACTTAATAACTGGTAAATAGTATATTTTAATTAAAACTTAAGTCAGGGCTAATATTAGAAGTGTCATTTAATAAAAAAAAGGAACCGTTTATTAAAAAAAACAGTTTTACTTTTATTAAAACTGTCATGGCCTTTCAAAACCACAAGAACCTGTTTAAAACCTCACTTTCCATACTCAGTTAATAGTTAGCCCTATTTCAATATCTCAAAACTCAGTGATAGGACAGCTCATAGTGGACTAAGTCCTGCTGTGCCTATTTCAGGGCTCAGGCAGTGGATTACAAAGCAATGTCCAAACAATTTTCCAGTATTTTTTTGTGATTAACATTTTTTTTAATAAAAAAAAAGCTAGTTAATTTTGCTTACTTGTCATTATCATCGAGAAATAGAAGCTCTTCTTCTTCAGCATCATCAAATGGAGTGAGAGTATTTTGGACACTAAAAAAATTAAATTAATGCATAGTATAGAAATAATGTTTTACATCCAAGCCTAATTTAATTTTCAAAGTTTATATATTATTTTATAAATTTTAAATATTTTCAAAAAGTTATTACAAAATAATAATAATGGTCACGTTGCGAGTGTCAACACTGTGAGCATTGCATAAGGCTGTAATGCCAACTAAGAATAAGATAATATTTTTTTTATTATGAATGCTGCTTTAATTGGTCGTACAATTTGCCGCTAGGCTACAGCCTACTTAGACTATTTAGAAATCTGGCCCTGGATGTTTTAAATGATATAATTAACATTGTGAAAAACATGGAACAATCATACAAACGAAATATCCTTAATCATTCATTTCTGTTTAAGTTTCCACTCTATGTTTATAATGTAAAATGTGGATGCTCTTTTAAAGGCTATGTCCATCCATCTATCACCCACTTTCATAGGCAAACTAAAATACAAATACTACATAAAAAATCAGTGCATCAAAATGAGAAGATAATTGAAATCTCAGAAAGTCAAAAGTCTCAGAAATTGATCAGAATCTCAGACTTCAATTATTAAAAATACTACAATATTTAGTATTCTTGGCCTTTGTCGTTTATATTTAAATTTAAAAAAAAGTTAATGAACTTTTTTACCCTTTCAGAAATTGCAAAACACTGAATTTCCATGGCTTTTTGGGTATGGTGGATGGAGGATGCTTCATGTACTCTGGGCTTGGGCTTAAGAAATCATACAGAGCCTCACTCTTGTTTAGGCCGTCATCTTTGGTAACAGCCTTAAAAAACATGTGGTCAATTAAAAAAAATATATTTGCAAAGCCATTGAGAAAATGTTCTTAATCGACTGGATACGTGCCTGCATCAAGTCTGCTTGACAATAGCGAGTCATCGACTTAACTGATGTATAAAAACTAGTTTCTGTCTTGATTCTTTCGTTGTGGTTCCCTCGTCTGACTCATGATTACGTCTGAATCTGGATTTCTTAATTAACTTAAAATTTTTTGATTTAATGCACTAAATGAAATTTAAAATAACGTATTTTTCATTTACGAATTGCGAGTACATGTGTGTTTGCAACATATTCTTTCATTTTCATAAAATACATCAATATTTTCGGATAAAAATTTAAATTGATGTTTCATTAACCAAAATAGCATTTTAATAATGTGAACAGCAAAAGATGTAAAACTTTTATAATAAAGAGATTAAACTAACAAAGATAAACATAACCATTAATTAAGAAATCCTAAACTACCATTTTTTATCAAACGATATTCGCACTAGACATGAATTGCAATGCTTGTACCCCGAGAGAAGAACCAAGAAGCAAATGGTCAAGCAATCAGCTCTGCCGTGGGCAGGTAAACTGTAGTAATTGCAACAATGAGTTATACCATTGATGCCCAAAAGTACTTTTTTTTTCAGTATGCTTTCTTACAGTTTAGATCAATTGAGTGCTTGCAACAATGGTCCAAGTCATTATGGAAGTTACTGCAGTTTACCCGATCATGGCAGAGCTGTCAAGCAGACCTGCAGATTCTCAGTCAATGAAGAGGTTTTTCCTCATGGCCCTTCATTTATTTATACCAACAAAATACTAAACAAATATTTTTTTTAAAAAATTAGCGAAAGATATTTTATTATAGAGTTATCATTAGGTTAGGTTTGAATTATCGTCGCACTAGAGCTACACGAGGGCTATTGGCGACGGGCGTCGTATTTTAGAACCACAGTCAGGTGACGAGCCAGCACCTGAATAGGCACCCAACGCAACCGTTAAGGGCGACATCGTACGCAGCGTTAGGACTTTGAAGGATATTTAACGTGCACTCCCTTACACGGGGTATTATTCGTCGGACATTTTTAGCTGCACCGACCGTTTATAGGTCAGCAGCTATTTTGGCGATGCCCGGACCCGAACCTGGGACCTTCCGCATGCTAAGCGAGTGCTTAACCGACTGGGCTCCCCAGCCCTCAGAGTTATCATTATAATTACATACTTGCCTAAAGTGAAAACGACACTTTGCATTTGAAAGCATTTATATTTGAAAGGTTTTTGAAGGTTGCTTGTAGTACCGGTATTTATTATACAAAATTTAAAAGGTTAATTTTGAAAATGCCATAATTCTAATATTTTAATGAATTCAATAAGCGGTGAAAATAAAAAGAAATTACTTACCGAAAGAAAAATTTGTAAGGAGTGCTTCATCTTCTCTAAGTAATTTCTATCAAAGCTTTTAAAAATTGGCTTTGTTGGTAAATCAAGCTTTTTTAACCAAGAAGCAGCCTAAAAATAAATTTCCTTTAGGGTTAATGCACTGGCATTTTATTTTAAAGATATTTTCAAACCTTGTTTTCGTAAACTCAAAGGTAACGCAAAATCAGTTCATGTTGACCTTCATAAATTTTTTAAGAATTATATTAGTAAAGAATAAAAAAAATGATAAATATTTTATCATATTAATTAAAATTTCTTGAGCTAAATTCACAATAACAATAATTAACAAGAAGTTCTAAACGAACTAAAATAACCTACTTTCCTGTTACTTAAATACTTACTAAAACTCTTATGGGGGAAAACTAGGTTCGTAGCAGTAAGTGACATCTACAACCATTTTTAGATTAAATTTATACACATTACAATAAATTTTACTCACTTTTTAAAATAATATGTACACAGCTATCCAGCTAATTTTTAACAAAACAACCAGCTATAATTTAAACTTCTTAAAGCCAAATCAATAGTTGCATCAATTTTCTATTGCAAATAAAATAGACGTCACTTATCGTTTGCCTGATTTATTTGCAGTTATAAATAAATATTTAATTATTCGTAGAACAAAAACCATGAAACTACTATAAAATGCACTTAAAATAGGAAATGTAAATTAAAACTAATAAGGATTATACACAAAAAAATATGCCTTGCCACTTACTTATTAAACAAATAATAAACAACCAAATAATCACATTCCTGATGTCATTCTTAACTAATTTATAACCAAAATAAATTTTGCTTCAAATAATATTATTTTTTAATGAATAAAGTTTCTCAATGCCATGATTGAGTTGGCAAAAGAGATTTAAATGACTCGAATTTGAATTTCAATGCTAATTCAATGGGAAATTCGTCGACAAATATTAGATTTATGTCCGTCCGATCGTACAGACAGACGGACTAAAAGTATGAAAGTTGGGTCTCTGAGGTTATACCTTTCTAATAAAAAAAGAAGTTTAAAGATTGGATTATTAGAACAGATTTTGGAAGGGGGCACGGATGAAAAGACATCGACTGCATGTCAAAACCTATTTTTTCATTTTTAAAAATTATATTTCGAATTTGAAAAAAAGTAGACTAAACATAGTATTTAAATATTCAATTTTGCTATTTTTCATTTCTGGCTTTCTTCAAAACTAAAACCAAAATTCTGTAAAATAATTCAAATAAATGTTTCTTTATTTTGAATTATTTAGATTTTAAAAATACTAATTATAAAGTTTAAAATAAAAATCACAGAATTTTCATTCATGCGAGTGAGATTTTATCATGTATAAATATATCATTGTTTATTATTTAAAAACTTACTAAGCTGGAAAAATTCAATTTGTTGGTTTTATGAGGAATTTCAAATTTTGCAAAAATAAAAAAGAGATATCCCACAAAAATAAGAAAATAATTTTTAAAAATACTATGATACAAGATTATTTTTACGATAAAAAAAATTACACTTACAGGAACTAGTTTTTGATGCAAACTATGGAATGAATTTAAGTTTCTTGATACAATCCAACCGGCCATTTTGTTGGGAAGAAACTCAGCATCACTTGCCAAGTGAACCCTTATCACAAAATATGGAATAACCTTGTCATTCTCCTTCTTCTCCTAAATTAAAAAAAAAATCACAAATTTCAAGAAGAACAGCTTTTTTCTTTGGTTATTTAAGAAAAGTCATTAATTTTTTTAAAACTAATATTAGCAATTATTTGTAAAATATTCCCAATAAAATTTTTCTGGGCATTGAATGTATTTATTAAATGTTTTTGTAAAACATAGATAATTTCAGTTTAAGTTTTACTTTGAATTATCCGCCCACTAAGAGCTTCATGAGGGCTATTGGCGACAGGCGTATGTATTGGAAATTTAACTTGCACTCCCTCCACATGGGGTATTATTTGTCGGACATTTTGGCTGCACAGGCCGTTTTACATGTCGGCAGTATTTTGGCGATGCCCGGACCCGAACCTGGGACCCCATGCAAGGTGATTTCCTTGCATCCCCATGCAAGGTGAATGCCCCATGCAAGGAACCCCCATGCAAGGTGAATGCCTAACCGACTGGGCTTCCCAGCCCACAGATCAGTTTCAGTTACAAATTAGAGATGTGATGAACACCACACATGCTTTAATTACCATTCTATAATAGATATTTTTTGCACCAGTTTTTGCTCGCACAATAAAGAAAAAAATTAATGGTCTTGTCTGATGAGCAATACAAATTAGACCATTATATGTTTGAAGTATGTAGCTCTTTTCGTTTTTCAGCAATACAATTAAAGCCTAAAAAGTACCATGCATTTGTGAATGCACAATTTTCTTGAAAATCTTATTATGATGTCCGACATGTACTAGACTCGCTTACCAAGTCCGAAATCTATAGCACTTTTCCCTTTTTGGCAATACCTTTAAAACTTACAAAGTTCTATGGCAACTAACTTTTGAACTAGGGAAATTTTTCTCGAAAATATTATTATGTTGTCTGACAGGTATTAGGAACTTACTTACTGAGTTTAAAGATTATAGCACTTTTAGTTTGAGCTGCAGAGTGGTTTCAGACAGACAGAATGACAGATCAATAATCTAAAACACTATTTTTAAAAATCAGCACGATTGAAATGCGTAGAAACCGCAACATCTCAATGCTGGATTGTTTTTCATAATAGGTTGTCAAAACCAAAAAGAGATTTTTTAAAAAAAGTTTTTATAAATTAAAAAAACAAAACTTGTGCATTTTCTACACTCTATATCTAACTCTACACTCTATATATAACTCTATATTTTTCTACATTAAAATTTAAAACAAATTCAAAATTTAATATGTTCAAGACTCAATTTTATTCAATCAATAAAAAGAATATTTCTTGCAAAGTTAAATTAAAATATATTTACAGTTTTAAAAATCAACATTCAAGGCTAGCCATTTCTGAAGACTTCTAAAGACAAAACAACAAAAATTTAAATTCACATAGTCAGTTAAAAATTTCAATAAGCCACCTTCTTTACCATTGCTTCCATAATAGATGCTTGCCATACTCCTAAGTACACAATCCACAGTTCAGTTTTCTCAATATGATTTTCCAGCATGTTCTGTTCCTGAATCAATTTTTCTATTTCAGTTTCCAGCATTGTAATTACCTGCTGCTTGTTCCAAGAAGAGAAAAAAATAATTAAAAACAGCAAATGGAATTAACTAATAATACAAATTAATAAAGTACTAACAAATAAATCAATATTTATATTTTTAATTTTGTACTTTACTTAGGGTTTCATATGTGCACATTTTAATAGTTTAAATTCTCAATGTTAAAAACTACAGTAGAAAGACATGGGTAAGAAGAGTTACATTTTACAATACCATCTTCAATTATAAGGGTATGCCAATATAAATACTACAGGATAACAAAATTCCCCACCTAGTCTATAGTTCACTTTTTGTTTAAAATACCTATAGCAGCTATTGAAATCTAGATAGACGTAGAACACCTGACAATTAGAAGAGAAAAGCAACTTCTAAAACAATATGAAAAGTGTAAAAGATTACCTTTTTACCATATTAATCTTTTTATTTCTCCTTTTTTATAGGCATGTCAAGAAATATCTAACCCTTTTAAATATGAAGTTCTCTCAGGAATTAAATTCAAAAAGCCTTTGAACACTTTTAGAAGAGTAGATATTATACGTTTATTGGAAAATTTTAGTCTGGTGGTACGCCAAAATTTCTTAAAAAGTCAAGCGATACGCGGGTTCAAAAAGGTTGGGAACCCCTGCTCTAGAAGAATAAAAAAAATTGGGATATTTAGGACCTCCAAGTGCGTGGGACTAGGACTCTGCATGCGAGAATTCAAAATAAAAGTGTGATAATTCTACCGTTTTTTCCGCTTTGGGGTTGTTTCTGAGGGCTTGCAAAGCTTGATTCTTGTTGCCTAATTTCTCCTTCAACAGTTTCAATTGGGATCGGGCATAGCTGGAATGGTCGTACAAAGACAGTTCCGAAGCATCCGGCATTTTGACCTCTTCTCCATCTTCAATGGAGGTCTCGATGTCCTCGATATTATCTGGAAACAGATCACAAGATTTAAATTTTATCTTCTGTCAAATGGGGTAGCTCTAATGCAAGCAAATATTTAAGAACTTTTATAATTACTACAAATTTTCAGTTTAAAACATTTTGTTCCTACGAGTCAAAACACAGTTACCAGCAATTAAAACACTTTTTCAAAAAAAGTATTTAATGAAGAGCTATTAGGGAGGAAAGTAGGAACCAAAGTTACTCTTAATGAAAATTAAACTTGATTTGAAGGTAACTTTCCAGGTGGAAAATGAATAAACAGTTCAATTAGGTTACATCGTTATTTAAGAGAAGGTTGTAATTATGAAAACTGCAATAAATGCGTTCAGAACTCAAAATCAGAGATTTTTCTTTTTCAAAGTTCAGGATTGAGATAAACTACAGAATTTTGTTTGTTTCAATCTTCGGGAATAGAACTTTTTTCATCAACAACAGACATAATTTCAAAAGTAACAAATAAACAATCAAACTGCTAATTTTCGTGATGAGTCACTAATGTGCTAATTTGGCTAAAATAATAAAAAGTTCAATAAATTATCCTTAGCTACATTCATCAGGGACATAACTTGGAAATATGAATAATTAGAATCAAAATAAATCATTGGTATCAATTATTTATCACCTAACGAAAAGAGGTAGTGTTACAGGTTTCATACTCTATAAGTGATAGAGAAATTCAGGAGTTTCTAAGGAGTTTTTCAGGAGTGCAGCAATGGAAATTCAGGAGGTAAAGCAGAATAAAATTGAATGTTTGTTTAGTATTGTTGTATTGTATTAGTCTAGTTTCTTCGCTGCACTTCAAATGATAAAACAGAAGGGGAAAAAATCTAAAATCTTCTAAAGTATTGAGGGGTGCATTCTGGGACATTAACTATTATCACTATGTCCAAACTCTATTTTTCTGCAGTGGATGCGCAGTAGACTTATTCAGAATAAAGTAAGAAAACGGGAGATAATCAGCAAAAAAAATACGGAATTAAAATCGGCAAAAAAAAGTACGGGAGAAAATCAGCAAAAAAAAGTACGGGAGAAAAACAGCAGGAAAAGGAGAAAAAGTGATTCTTTCCATAATTTTTTTAGGAGCTGGGAAAAAATATTAGGAGATACGACACAAATTTCAGGAGCTATAAGGGCCCTTAGAAAAAAAAATTAAATTTCAGGGGGTTTTCAGGAATTTCAGGAGGTTTACGAACCCTGTGTTATTAATAATTCTGGTTAAAAAGACTTATCACATGTACCTGGTACTTCTTGCATAAAGTCTATTCCCTGTTTATCAACATCTGCTAACATCTTATGATAAATGTCACTGACTATGAACGAGGCATAATAGTTGGATTCCAGTATTCTATACACTTCTTCCTGTCCACTGAAGAATGCTTCAGGTCCCTACAAATGCAAAATAACATTAAAAAAACAAGTTTCGACAAATAATTTTTTTAAAGAATGATCCAAGGACAATATTTCAAGAACTCATTGAAAGTTTGATAGAAAAAAAAGGAAATGATTTGAATGGTAGGATTTTATGATGGATCTTCATGGTATAATATCTTGCTTAGAATGAAATTTTTAATTAATTCCTCTTGTGTAACACTATAAATATATATGTTTCTGTGATATCTAAAACACCTTCTGAAAATAACTTTTTAAAAAAAAATTCGTTTTCCCAATTTAGATTTTATTTGCAAAATAATGCAAAAAGTCACTAAATTAGACATTCTCCCCCGCTTATAAAAAAATTATTGAAAAGTTTTTTACTTTTACTGCCAGCTGCTCACAAAGTAACAGAAACGAATACTCTATAAATGATTTTATTTTATTTAGAAGGACTATTGAACAACTATTGACAAACTATTTGATTAAATTACAACTAATGGCACATAGTTAAAATTTATTCAATACATGTCATTTTATAATTTTAAGCAATGGTATACGAGTTCATGATATGTATTTTACATGATAGACTTAATATTCAACTTTGGGTAGAATTTTACTCTTTTATAACATAATAATCATCAAAGTCTCTTAAATTATGCTATAAACAAGTTATTCTCTTTAATATTTTTAATATTATAATTATAAGCTGGGAGTTAAAATTAAACGGAATGTAAACTCAGCACTCCCCTCTTCATACCTTGTTAGCTATCATGAACTGTTCAATCCCTTTCAATGTATTTCTGTTTAATCTCACACTGCTTGAAGGGTCATGAACATACATCTGAACAATGTCATTTCCTAGTTTGTGCCACTGTTCCTAGAAAAAAATATTAAAAAATCAATAATACAGTAAAACCTCTAAGAGCGACCATCCGTCTCTTCAATAATAAATCGCTCGTAAATGGAGGTTGGTTGCTACGAGAGTATAAAAAGTGAATAAGCTAGAAAGTTGAAATGTCAATTTACAACGTATTATTAACCATTACAAAAATATATTCATCATTACGTTTATTTATAAATCAACAAATAATGAACGTAAAATTTTATTAACTTACTTTTGAACAAACTGAAGTATGAGAAAAAAAATACAATAATAACTTATTTTACCATACAGTGTGAGCAAATTTTACCTTTTAAAGTAAGAAGAAATTTCTGACTGTTCCTTTTTTTTTCGATTTTTCCTAAATTTTTTCTAATTTATCTTTTTAAAAGTCATGTTAGAAAAAGATATTTTTCATGTAATGGGATTCGAAACCAGTCGTTTGGGGAGTAAAATCTGGTCTCTCCCAGAGTGGTTTTAACATTGAACACATAGGGGGGAAAATCGGTGCCTTGAAAAATTGGTCGTAAGTAGAGGTGATCGTTTAATGGAGGTGGTGGGTCATGGAGTTTTCACTGTAGTTCATAATTATTAATGGTTTGTTTGGTTTTGAGGCCCAGTGGCTTAGTGGTAGTGCTTCACATCGCCACGACACAGGTCCGTGGATCGAATCCCATATTGGGGGAGGTTGACCCATCCTTTCATCCCTTAAGTGGGTCGATAAAATGGGTACCAAGCAAGTTTGGGAACTAAACACTGGGGGTTACACGTGAGGCTGACCACCTTACCGGGACATATGCCTAGCCTCCCAGAGCAATAGGTCACGAAAGCTGAAATAGGTACGGCAGGCCTTGGCCCCCTAATGGGCTGTTGCGCCGAGGAGAGAGACTAATTTTTTTAGTGAAATCTTAAGAAAAAACTGTGTCTGTAAAAACTGAGTTTTGAGAAAATGAAGAACAATCATTTCATATAATGCTAAACATAGAATCATAAGTTTGATTGCATAGGTGTATTTAAGGATGAATTATATGAAGTATTTTGGGTTAAAATAAGATTATTAAATTTTATGTGAATTGATGTTAATAACTCAAAACGCCAAAATTGCAGATTCAGTTTTCTTTCTTGCAGTGGCAGTATAAGTCAAAATAGCTTAATACTTGACTTCATAAATATTTAAGTGAATTTATTATAATTTTTTTACATTTTTTGGCTTCAATGATAGCCAATATGAAAGGATATTCATGAATACAAAATAGAACCGCGTATAGATTATTAATTTTTTTTATTTCCAATGCAGCTTTCAAGAATGAACATAATTCTTTCACCAGAGGTGGATAGATTAATAATTAAAAGGATAGATTATTAAATAAAATAACTCATTTAACAAAACTTTTCAATTAAACTTTATATTGCATTCATTTACTGATAATGCTGAATATAAAACTTTGTAAACAATTTTCAAACAATAAATCTAAACGTAAAGCAAACCAACACATTGAAAAAGAGGGACAAAAAAGAACGAAAAATCCATTGGAAAAATAAGATTTACAAAAGCATACTTTGTCGGAATGCTTCATTTCTTCAACTGCTTCCCAGAACCTAAAATGTTTTATTTCAATTACATTTAGTTCATTACAATTACGTTTTTCACTGTTACCATTATAACATGAACCAGGAAAATTAAACTTGCACTTTCAATTTACAGATTATTATTTATCAAATACAAAAAGAAACATGTTTTAATCATGCAACTTACTTATAATAAATATTTGGATTTTATCGGCTTTAAAAAGAATTAAAATTTTATTATCATTCAACATTATTTTCTTTGGTAAATGCCTGCAATTAGATAGGATCCTGAGTAACAGAAAAGAAACCACTGAACCTAATTTCAATTATAACTTTTTATAAAAAATAAAGTTATATTGATAGTTTTAAATAATGGAACAGGCCTTTTGGAATATACCTTTTTTAAAAACAGATTTATAATTAATAACAAGCCTTAGACACATGAATTAACCTGTTGTCTAGTGATGATACTTATAAGGCAACTGTTTTACTTTTCATTGCTCCTTCAGAGAAAAGGGGGGGTTGGGTGGAACTTTTTGATTGAATTGTACGATTTTAGTACATTATAGTCTACAAAGGTAAAGTAAGTTCTTCAGAATAATTTAACTTCAATTACCAGCACCAATTTGTTATGCCCTGACAGTACTATAAGTCCCATTTAAAAGCCTAAAACTTTCCTTTGTTCATTTAAGGAAAAATAGGTAGTAGTGGGGATTTTATTAAAGCAGTAACTTTAAGGATTAAAGTCAAAACATTAAGGACTGAAATAGTAAATCATATTCATTCATTAAAAATTTGTTGTTTGACAGCGCAATTTTTCCTTATAAATAGAAAGGCGGAAAAACAAAAATAAATTCATCATAAAGTGCATTTTATATGCCAGCATTTTTTTAAAATTAGTAATATATTATTATTAATTGCACAGTAAAATCGGCAATGGCAAATAATTAAATTTAAATCTTAATTTCAATGCATAAAGAGTTAATGGGTGACTGTTCTGAGTTTAATTGGTGAATTAAAAAATATACATTATTTTACCCTAAAAGAGAATGCACTTTTTCCTTCTGGAGAAATTTGGAAAAAAATCTCCGACAGAAGCTTGACTGCATGATGACAGACATTGATAACACCTTTTGTCCTGGCATGTAGTTAGTTTTGCTCTGACTTTGACTGGACACCCTGGGAGATACGTAATCAGGCCCACCGATGACTTTCAGTCGTTTCTCACACTGGGCTCTTGCAAAACGAAGCTGGAACAAGATTTATTTAGTTTTCACGTTTTGCAAGAATGTTTATACGATGGTCAATAAGAAGAGTAACAATGAGAGGAGACCCCTAACCTATGATGTACACTGTGGCAGAAGGATGATGACCTGCCCAGTGGAACTACAGAGTATTGAAGCCTACACCGTTATACCATGCATAGGAAGAGGGCATACAATCTTGCTATGATACCCTTCCATCATCATTACCTTTCCTCACCTATTTTGTTAGTTAGTTAGGTTTTGAATTGTCGTCGCACTAGAGCTCCACGAGGGCTACTGGCAACGAACGTCCTATTTTAGAACCACAGTCAGGTGACAAGCCAACACCTGAATAGGCACCCAATGCAACCGTTAAGGGCGACATCGTACGCAGAGTTAGGACTTTGAAGGATATTTAACGTGCACTCCCTTACACATGGTATTATTCGTCAGACATTTTTGGCTGCACGGGCTGTTTATAGGGCGGCAGCTATTTTGGCGATGTCCGGACCCGAACCTGAGACCTTCCGCATGCTAAGCGAGGGCTTAACTGACTGGGCTTCCCAGCCCCGACCTATTTTGTTGAGTTAAATGGACCACTAACATATTTTTATCGTCTTATGCGCATTGAGTAATGGGCTATATAGCCTACTCTCTTCCCATATTGCGCAACAAAATATTTGTAAACTTATATTTAAATATAAAAAACAGTATTATTCATTGCTAATAAATAACTGAGTAAGTTTTATTATTAAAAAACTATAACCTGCAAACTGTGGTAGACTTTTTTTTGTTATGTTATGTTAACAATGAGAGAAACACAGCAAATGATTTTGAGTTGTTTCTAAGAACGGGCTATGAAAATTCAATTGAAAAAATAAAGTAATGTAAATAAAAAGTATTGGAAAATGGGAGATCTGACTATGTAAGAAAATCAGATGACTAAGTTCACACAATGATAGTCATTGTGGGCTATCAAAAAATGCAACTGAAACAATAAAGTAATTCAAATAAAATGTTTTGAAGAAATTTTATGTGCAGTAGAATGTCAGAAATTTCTATATGAGAAGTTCATCTGACTAGATGTGGTGGAAAGAGACCTCAAGGTGTTAGGAGTTAACGGGTGGAGGGCCATTGTGGGGGACAGAGTCAGATGGAGAAGACTTGGAGAGAGAGCCTTGGCCTGTAACAGGCTGTAGTGTCAGAGAAGAAGAAGTTCATATGACTTTTGAGTTGTTTCACCAATTAAGGCTCTCGCAAAATGTAAGTGAAATAATAGAGTGTGATTAAAATGAAATGTTTTGCTGTAGTACAATGTACAGCAGATGTCAAGGGAAAAATAAAATATAAGAGAAATGATTCCGAAGAATTTGATTTGAGTTATTTCTCACACACTGGGTTTGTGCACATTGCTAGTAGGACAACAGAGAGTGCATCAGTTTTTCATTAACAATAATAAAGTTACAACTAACCAGAAACTAAACTAACTAGATGAGTGTTTCAAACAATGCCTGTTCTAGGAAACCTCAGACTATAGGCACAACCTATTTTGGGGGCCCCTTTACGGAAAATTCCAGTAATGATGGTGCTATATGACCTATGTATCAAATTTTTACTACAATTTTATAGGCTTCCTTATAAACACTGATAAAAACAATCACATATGGTCAATTTCTCAGTCAAAATCGAGCAGAAAACAAAGTGGAGTATCAGAATTTTCAAAAATTTACTGATTTTTAAGAGATTTACAGAATTTAGCATAATAGAAACTAAAATTTAGGGGCCCCAAAAATTTGGGACCCTGGGCCTAATGGGCCTTATGTAAGATCAGGCCCTGGTTTCAAACATTGTGTAACTGTAAAAAGGCAGAATCAGATTTATTTTTGCAACAATGTCAAAAGGGGCCATCAGTAACCACTTAATAAAAGTGCTGTTAAATAAAATGTTACACAATCCACAGTATATTATATGGCCGCAGCGAATTTGTTGTCCCCTTCTATACATAATGGTTCTTGGTTGATATTGGTTTCATGAACTAAAAGGTCGCATGTAACTAGTAGAAATGGTTAGTGGCAATTTACAAAGACTTTTGATATAAAAAAGTATTTTAAAAAAAGCTTTGAAAAAGATGCTAAAACAAACAAAAACCTCTCAGAAAGATCCTAAGCCATCATCAATATCTCAAGCACTCTCGATCAATAGTATCAAAGAAGATAGAAAAGACATCATAAAGGTAAGCTGTAGTGCAACTTATTTTAAAGACAACCAACCATAGACTTCAATCTGGCATTTTAAAGAATCCAACATATTTTTTACACCCGAGCTTACCCTGTTAAGAGATTAGGTTAGGTTTGATTTATCGTTGCACAAGAGCTACACGAGGGCTATTGGCTATGGGCGTCGTATTTTAGAACCACAGTCAAGTGACGAGCCGACACCCTGAATAAGACCGGGTAAGAGAGAGTAGAAGGCATTGGAAAAAGAATTAAGCATAAAAAATATTCAGAGAAAAATGGATGCATATTTGAATCAAACTTTCATTTCAAAGGTAAAAAAAATATTTGGGAACTCTTCATTTTGAATTAATCATTAGAAGCACAATATTATATAAAGCTGAAACATTTTACAGAAAAACATCGACATGCTTACTTGATTTGAATATCTTGGCAAGTTTCTAGCCTGTAATAAATCTCCTTTGCTTGTATTTTGAGGGCTAAATTCTTTATCTGCAATGTTCAATAATCAAATTAGAATAAGAAAGGGACAAAAACTATATTTAAACTATAATAAAAGAACCTTATTATTCATTGCTAGTCGATAACTAAGTAATATTTTGCTATTAAATAACTACAATCTGTAATATGCCTACTATGGTATGAAACTAAAATAAATTAAAATAGTCTCAATGGATGCAATTTGTTTACTTTACCTGCATCTATTCCTTTAGAACGTTTTAGATTGCTCATAGTTGAAGATTGCATTATTTCAGTGGCAATGTAGTATCTATAAATAAAGTTAAAAACCATGATCAGAAAAAAAAAACCTGCACCTCTTACATAAAAAAAACATTAAAAAAAGAATTTTTTAAAAATTAAAGCTAAAAAATTAAATGTAAAATCGCATTCCACTTTGCCTTAAAACTACCAAACACATGGAAAGTATATTAAAAGTTTAAATATATTTTAACCCTAAATCTTAAAGATTTTTTACCGTAAAAGGAAATAATTTAAGTTATAGAACGATTCTTTAATTAACCCTTTCTGTCCCAGTGATGCCATTTGGCATCATCAATTTTCTGATCATAATTAAAACATAAAAGGGCTGACATCTATGGGATTAATAATAAATATTTTCTAATCGAAAAATGGCATGTATATTAAAAGTTTAAATACATTTTAATCATAAAGTTTTTAGAGTTTTTACAGCAAAAGGAAATAATGTAATTTATACAATGATTCTTTAATTAACCCTTCCTGTCCCGGTGATGCCATTTAGCATCATCAATTTTCTGATCATAATTAAAACTAAAAGGGCTGACATCTATTGGGATTAATAATAAACATTTTCTAATCGAAAAAGTATGAAGAATCGAATGATGTACTTTTCGATACCATAAATGGCTATAAACAATCGGAAAAAAAATTCTAAAATGATAATGTAAAATTGTCATTGGGACTGAAAGGGTTCAAGGATTACATTATAAGTAGGTAAAAGGGAAAACTTTCAAATATCTAACCTCATTCGCTGCAGTTCTTCCAAATCTGTACATTCTTGAATTAACTTAATAAAGTCTTCATAAGTTTCAGCATACTCATAAGTGTGGCTGCGTTTTTCAGCTTGCATTTGTTTTTGTTTTAGGTAAGAAATCAACTTCAAATTTATAAAGTCAGGATCGCAAATCTTGTCAATCACTGGGTAAAAAACTGAAAAATAGTATGCAAATACAAATACATTTGCTTTATAACTTAGAATATTGTCTTATAACTATAAAAAAGCATAGTTAATGTAATTCTTACCTGTTGTAGTGAACACCTCTCGCAGAAGGTAAAGCAACTGCTTGTGCTTCACATATTCAGGGGGTAGGATGGTAGTTAATAAAAAGCCACATAAGCTTCTTAAATGGTCTAATTCCGATTCTTTATCAGCAAGAAATTTATAAATTTTATAAGGAACAATCTGTTCTGATGGGCTAAAGGAGTAAGAGAAAAATTAGGACTAAATCTAAGAATAGCTTAACAGAATCAATAAATTTAAGTTTAACACATTTGTGATTAATTGGCTTTATTAACCCTCATCAACAATAAACTTCTTATGAAAGATAAACAAGTTATTATCTAATTGAAAAGACATATTTGATAATTAAAGGTTTTATTTAAAAACAATTATGTCTGATTCCTCCTTAAAACATCCAAAATTTTAACCATGAGCATTTACCAACATAAAAAACTTAAAAAACAAATTGATCTGTGCATAATAACTTATCAAAGGTACAAATAAAATTCGAGTCAAATTATAAAGTAAAATTAAAATTTCGTATTGAGAATAAACCTAATAGCTAAATTCCTAAATGATCATAATTCTAAGAAGTTTTAATACTAATTGAGACAAAATCTTTCATACTAGAAATGTGTTAATTTCTATGTTTAAGTAATGCCGCTGGTAGAAAAGTAATTTTTGTTTCCAGACTCGTATTTTATTATTTCCCTCTAGTCATTTTAGGGACTAGGAGTTAAAAAAAAACAGCAATAAATTTGTAAGATAAATATTCTGTTGCCTAGAATGTGTTAATATAAGTAATAATTTTAGAATGCAAAAAAAAAAAAAACAATTTAAGAATGTAAAGTAAAATTTTATAACAAAGAAATACATTTTTAGAAATTAAAACTGCAATTTTCAAAGGCAAAAATGAAGACTCACAGTACATAAAAAAATTGCATACTTACTTAATGACAGCACATCTTATATGTTGTAAATGATCTGTAAGTACCATCACAAAGTCGTTTGTAAAGAGTTGCACATCGTCAATTTTACGGCATCTGTCTCGGAAGGTGAATAGCATTTGTCTTATAGGATCCCTAAAAGAAAATATAAGCATACTTAATACATTTTAGAAAACTAAGACACATGAAATTATGTAATTCAACAAAAATGCAACGGTAACGCTAGTAATATTAATATTATGATTATGCCCTTAAAGAAATATGCGAGAAACGGAGGTTATGCAGGACAATAAAATAGGTAAAGAATCTAAAATTGTAAAGGGTACTGTTTGTTAGGTAGCATGAATTAATAAGCAAGGATCATATTTTGGCTACTTTAAGCTGTTAATGGCTTAAATACTAACAAACAGAACACATTAAAAACAATTTGTGTGTGCTTCATAAGCATATGTGCCTTATCCCTCGCAATACCCTTTACACAACAGATATACAACAAAATGAGCATAACCTATGACGATATCCTTAGTTGTATTACAGCCCAACTCAATGCACAACACCAGTGTTTTCCACTTTAGAGTTAAGGTGTAGTTGATTCTTAACAGGAACTTTAACATAAGAAGGAGGGGCAAAATAGACTCAATTGTAGTAAAAAGTGGCTGCCTACTTTAATTGTTCCAGAAATTCCAATTTAATTCTTAAATTCCCAGGTAGCACAGCACTATTGGCCAATCTCAGCTCATACCCATCGCCCAATGCATAATGGACTATGTTTCACCAACGCTGGGCAATATCGGTGTGCAATATTGGTTTGAATATTATTTGAAAAAAATTTACAATTCAAAGTTCTTGATTAAAAAATATAGCAGAAAACATAATTTTTGTCTTTTACACTTGCAAAATACTATAAGATTGCAGTAAAATTAAGTATTGCACTTTTCGTAATTCCTGTATGAAACCTCGAAGAACGGGGAAATCTAGTTAAAATCGGTAGAAAATGATCGACTTTATCCAATATTCCCCAAGTTTGGCCGATACTCATGCGACATTGGCCAAAACTGTTGTGCTACCTGGGTTTAACATTAAAAAGGGGACTATAAAACAGACTCAATAGTAGAACAGAAAATTCTAACACAAAAATTAGTCAATTACACAGACAGGTAGGTAAGAAGTCTTCTTCTTATCACCCTGGCCCAGGCATCCCTAGACCAGGTCCATAAGACCGAACCGCCACAATTGTTCACAAAAAATATCTCCCCCTCCTATTCTGTACAAAACCTCAGAGAATGGGGAAATCTGGTTAAAATCGGTAGAAAATGATCGATTTCATCCAATATTCTCCTTGATTAAAAAATATAGCGAAACATAATATTTGCCTTTTACACTCACAAAATACTATAAGATTGCAGTAACACTGCAAGGCACTACTGCAAGGCAGAGGCACCAATGCAACTAAATATGCGAGAGGGAAATGCAGGGCTCATCATCGGCAAAGATTGTAACTTTTAACTCCCTTCCCGAATCTTAGACTTTTCGTGTGACCTGTTCAAAGCCTTGACAAGGCTGTCTGGGGAGGAGGCCTGGAGTGACATACTAGGACCCTTAGCAGCATACCAGGTATGTTTGGGGGGAAACCTTCCAGGCTATTTTATTTTCGCCAAGAACAGGGAATGTACCTCAGAAACCTGTAGCTTATTAGAAGGAGCAATAAGCTATAGGAGGAAGGTAAGAAGGAGGTAAGCAGGTAAGAAGTGGTAACCTACTTCAACTAAAGGCAAGGATCATAACTTTTAACTCCCTCCCCGAATCTTAGACTTTTCGTGTGACCTGTTCGAAGCCTTAACAAGGCTGTCTGGGGAGGAGGCCTGGAGTGACATACCAGGGCCCTTAGCAGCATACCAGGTATGTTTGGGGGGAAACCTTCCAGGCTGCTTTTTGCCAAGAACAAGGAGTGTACCTCAGAAACCTGTAGCTTATTAGAAGGAGCAATAAACTACAGGAGGAAGGTAAGAAGGAGGTAAGCAGGTGAGAAGTGGTAACCTACTTCAACTGTTTGCAGAACAGGCTGGGCTGTGGGACAAGAGGGGAATACCAAGAATTGACATAATCCCTCAGCAGCAGAGAGATGAGCTCATCGATGACATCATCAACATTGCGAGAAACAAGAGGCGTGCTTTTTATCTTTCCCGGAGAGAACTTGAGGTCTTTTAGTTTTTCCTACAAAAGTACATGGAAAGTTAAAAACATTACATACAATGCAACGTTACATAGATTTAAATGAACATTGTACTTGGATTATTGTGCAATATTTTTTTTTACGTTTATTGTATTTCAAGAGTTATTATGCTGCTTCTCGGGAAGTGCCTTCCGGAGAACTCCGTAATATATTCAGCATCTGTACCCTTAAGTCTAGACGTCAAGTTTATTGTCTTTTGTTTTTTTATTAAGTTCTTAATAATACGATTGATGCTAATTACATTACTAGTACAATAAAATTTAACGTGCCTTCTAGAAATACACGTAATCGTTGTTTTTTTATTTGAATTCAAATCAGAATAACTGTATTATAAATTTTTTTCTATATAAATTTTATTAAACTTATAACGTTGTGTCTGAGGAACTGGATATATTTTTTATGCCTTTTCATGTTTTTAAAGCTAATTGTCGGAGGCTATTCTCTTTGTAACACTGTCTTTTTAACATGTCCATCATTTTAACGTTTTCTTTTTGTGTGTTCTTGTTGTTTTGCATTGTCTTTTATGATGTGCATTGTAATTGGATTTTTTCTGTTATGTTTATCTGAAACAAATAAATAAAATAAATAAATATGCAATGTACTCAAACAAATTGTAGCTAAATTAGCATTAGATATTTTTAAAAACATTTAATGAAATCAGTTGTAGATTTATTTTTAGTTAAGACGAAAAAAAGTACATTGGAAATTCATTTATATATTGGTTAATTAAAAAGAAAGACAATATGCAGAAATTAGTAAAAATATCACAAGATAATCAAATAAATACAAAATACAATGATCTTAATAATGAATGCCTCTGGAAATTGGGTGAGACTCTTGGGAAACTATGAAATATAAAAGTTAGCAATTCAACAGTACAGTTGTTTACATTACTTTACCCTATCCTAACAGGGATTCCTTTATAGTATTAAAGACACAATGGCTCAATTGTGGTGAATTCTAATGGAAAAACAAATAAACAAGATCAATAATTTAAATAATCAAATTCAACCTAACAAACAGTTGAATTAACATCACACTAGAGTTACACAAACAATTGCTAACAGGAGTTCAATTGCTAACTTTTATTTTTTATAGTACCATCCAATTTCCAGAAGTATTCCAATAAACTAGAAAAAATAAAGTAATTTTTCCGAGTGTTGCAAGGTGTGATCAGTGGTCTATTTTATTTAAGACAACTCTACAGACACCCAACTCTCATAAACATGACATTTATAATTCCTACTAATTATGTATAATGACAAAACAGTCGAGTAGCGTAACAGACAGTGACCTCTACACACGTCAACAATCAACTAGGCAACTTATGATTTTCTTGGTGGGGGGCAAGTTCCCCGAACACTGCCACCTCAGGTCTATTGTATTCAACCCCAGAAACGACACAATCACAAGAGACACACAAAGAAAGAGACGACACAAACACTAAGACAAACCACAACATTTATTGACGGACACAAACATCCATGCCATGACCGGTACTCGAACCCGAGCCCACCAGCTCCAAGGGCTAATACGTTGACCATTGCGCCAGCGGGCCGGCTAGGCATCACAAAGGAAACAATTTCAAAGAGAAAAATGCTTACTTTTGTCTTCTCGATAATACTTTCATTGGTTTTCGTCTTGAAAGTTTTCACCAGGTAAGGTTGAGGTTTGTAACTGAGGTAGAAACCGAGGGCCGCAGCACACAGGTAGCAAAGTATCTTCCAGAACACACGGCAAAATGTGCAGATAAACATGGTGGTTGGAATTAAGTAGCCGAAGATGTGAGCCACAAGGCATCCTGACACTATCTGCAAGCTTACCTAGAATTAAAAAAATACATATATGACAGGGGGGTTACAAAATCCTAGAAAAAAAGTTCCCAGATACAGTAGAACCCCGATTATCCGAGTTAATGTGGACCGAGACTAGCTCGGATAACCAAAACACTCGGTTAAAGCGAAAAATGTAAATAAGACAATTGTGTATGGCTATTGGCTAGATATATATTTTAACAATACAAATGTTATACAGACCATGTGCAATTCATAATTCATATGCATGACATTTATAGAGTTCTTTCACTTAAAAAAGTCTTTAATTGTTTTTTGTTTTGTGTTAATTTGGCGTTTCTCAGCAGCAATGTTTTGCATTTTTTTTTAAGGATAACAGGATTGCTGGTGTTGCTTCTTCTTGTTGTTCTATATATTATTTTTTCGGTAGTTGTCGGAAAAATTCTAGAAATATTTTAAAGCTCGGTTAAAGCAGAAAATCGGATAATCGGGGCTCGGATAATCGGGACTGTACTGTATTTCCAAGATTTCCTTGATACTTTAAAAAAAATTAACCTGATTTTACAAATACCTATAAAACATTCAATAACACAATTCAATGCAGTACAGAAAACTTAATCCAGACATAGCGGGAATTAAGGCTTTCTGGATTATGGGTTGGCCTACTTAACTTTTCTACATTTCCGAAAACCAGAATAAGTATAAAAAAGGAATGTGATCAGAAAATCATTTTATAACATTATTCGTGAGAGAGATTGATCCTTCCTCCAAAATTGGTCATTCAGGCAAATCGGGATCAACCAGAATATATATATTTTTTTATCAAGTGTCCGTTAGTAGTGATCACAAGAACCAAAACCAGCCGTTTAAGTAATCCAAAATGGAATAATTTCCGTGATATTTAGTAAAATTTGAAAAAGTCAATGAGAATTCCATGATATTTCCAAAATAAAAAAGTTCCCTGAGAATTCCTTGATTTCTAGGTTCTGTTACCACCCTGTATGAAGAGGCCAGGGGAAGAACGCCTTGATTGCACAGGACTCTTCCCATAATCAAATCTGCTTGGCTGACATTTCCAACAGAAATACAGTTTCTCATTTGCTTCTTCTCTCACCATACAAAATTTGGATTTCGTACATTGGATTTGTGTCTGGCGTGAATCAAGGGCTTCATAAAAGAAGAACCAAGTAAGAAACTGATTTCCTTACACCTGTCTAGGCAATGATTTGATATCACACTTAAAGAGGCCTGATGCAGACAGATTTCTATGCGATGAAAGGGTTTTCTCCGGTACTCTTCATATACAGTATAACCTGGTTACAGTCTCTTTCAAGATACAACTATGTTTACGACATTATAAACGAGTAATGTTGTAAATGTTATGAGAAATTGTTGTAAACAAAGTTGAACATCTAATGAAAAAATTCTTTTACACTCTTTCTATATTAGAAGAAGTTTAATTTATCATTTTCCTGTCAATAACTTTGTAAAATAAATTTAGTTAAAATATTTCAAATTTGACGACTTTTTGCATCATTTGACAAATACTATGAAATTTAAAAAGCAAAAAGAATTTAAAAAAAAAGCATTTAGGGGGTTAGAAACAAGTTGTTGTTGTAATTAAGGTTATTGTGCAATCGAGTTAGACAGGTACATGTTTTTGAGACTAGCAAAATCTAACTTGTATCATATAAGCAGAATAAGCTTTTTATTAAAAACAATCATATCGTAGCGGTGATCTTTATTTTGTAAACACAACATAGACAATGAAAAAACAAAACATCTATTTAATGGAATGTCAGGCCTCAGAAAGATATAATTAAAAAAGGCTGCACACAATTAAACTAAACCCATGCAATCATAAAATCAATATATTATAGCTAAAGTTAAAAGAAACAATAACTATGAGATATTTTTTGAAAAACTCATTTTGACAGAAAAGATTTCTTGAATCTAGTTTATATACTAAAAAAAAAATACCATCTTATTCTTTTTAACAAACCATTTTTTTTATTCCAATCAAAATTTTTATAGAATTCAAAAGGGTACCTACTCGTAACCACCTATCCATGAAAAAAATATTTCAGTGCTTAGCAGAAAATATCAAATTATACTATCTATAGCTTGGTGACATTCTATCTTTAAATATGAGCCTTGAGTGTTATACACAATTACATTGCTTTCTTATCTAAAATATAAATTTCTTTATTACATTTAAAGAGTAGAATGCGGATCATATGACTTTCCAAAAGTTTTATTTTTGAATAATTGACATGTAAGGTATAATTATAATATTTTCTTTTAGTAAGTATAGAACAAAAAAAAATCAAAACTGAAAAATTTTGGTGGATACTTTGCAGGATGTTTGGTAGCATTGCTGGAATCTTGCTTTACTTGACCGTGAGAAACACTCAGACAAATGGCCGTATAGCTAGCTAGGACAGATTTTACGTTCAGATTACGAAATTTTATTTGACTGTGTTAAAACACATAACTAGTAAAAGAAAGTCGACTGTTTCAATTACTGCCGCAAAGCGTTGGCTTCCATTTCAGTTTTGTTTGTTTACCATCATAAAGACCTTTGTTTGTAGCCTTTCTAGGAGTATATTCGTTATTAATTAGGTTTACTAACCTAATGAGAAAGTTTTTGCTTTTTTAAAGCAAAGAAACTGCTTAGAATGACGAAGACAAACGCTGGGTTCTTTGTTGGGATTGGATTGCTAATATTGCTGCATTCTGCCTATTCAGCTGCACAACATCGGTCATTTTTACGTAATAATGGACACAACTTTGTTATTTTGCCTGCTGATATAATCATACAAGCTTTGATCGGACTTATTGTGTCGTTGTGGGGTACAACAGCTGTTCTGGGTGATTTCAAAGAAATCCGTGTTACAAGCGAGTATGAAAGTAAGTCGTTTGATATTTTTGGAAATCGGCCATCATTTTACACTTTCAATCATCGAGGATCGCTCTTTTCTGCCTAGAGAAAGTTTTGAATTGAGCTTAAAAGTCTAGATTTAGTATTCAATCACAAAATTACTGTTGTGACATTTTTTCTTTTAAAATGAGTGAAAGTGTTCAAGTTGATAGCCAGAGTGCAACTGATGCAGAAAATGGACCAGCGAATAATTTTGAACTCGAAAAGCCATTTGTGTGTCACGTTTGCTCCCAAAGGTTCGGTACCCAGGATAACTTAACGCTTCATCTGCAGATCCATTCAATAGAAAAATCATTCCCATGCAAAATCTGCAACAAGACTTTTCAGACTAAAGTTCGGCTGGAAAATCATCATAAAAAGCAGCACGTGGTAAAAGATATCAACAAAACCCAAGTGGTGACTGTTCCGAGCCCAACCCGCAGTATAATGTCTAAACTAATCCCTACCAAAATTACTAAAACATCACGTCATACCTCAAGGTTAAGCTATTCTAGGGTTTCGTATCCTTGTGATGAGTGTGGTAAAACTTTCGCAAGTCGAGCCATGCTTACCGTTCATATGAGAATCCATACGAAAGAGCAACCTTTTGAGTGTGAATTATGCCACAAAAGGTTTTCACAGATTGGAAATTTGAAAACCCACCTTTTCATCCATACCGACGAGAAACCATTCAAATGTGATTTGTGTGATAAGCGATTCATTCAAAAGGGAAACCTTCAAAGCCATTACAAAACCCACACAAACGAGAAGCCATTCGGGTGTAGTGCTTGCCATAAAAGATTTACACAAAAAGGGAATTTAATAGCCCACGAAAGGTCTCATCACTTCACCGAAAAGCCATATGAATGTGCTTTGTGCCATAAGACATTTGCCACCCAGCTCTATTTCAAGAAGCACATGGAAATGCATGGTTCAGATCCTAAAGCAAGTGCTTCTATTGACAAATCCCCATCTTTGGTTCAGGTCCCATCTCTTAGCCTCGCCATGCCTTCTGCTTCTAGAGCCAAAAACTATAAGTGTACCGTTTGCAACGAAATCTTCGACAGAAAACGGGATCTCAGCTCACATTATCGAGTTCATGGCGATGTAACAGACAAGTTGAATCTGGTCTCCGGACAGCAATCTACTAGTTTAGTTTATGGTGTCCCTAAGGCTGATAAGTACGGTTCTAGAATTAGTGAAATCGCAAAAGACATATTGGCCATCAAAGCTTCTCTGCTGAAAGTCGATTCTCAGACGTCGGATGCTGCCAAAGTGTCAAACCGGCCTTTGGCATCAAAAGATTCCACAATGGATTGTTCTGAGGATTCTGAGGGTGATTCTTTGGCTTCAGAAAACCAACAAGAATCTGAGGAGTCTAGCGACATTGCTGATACAGCTGAAATGCACAAGAAACCGGGACTGGCGACATTTACCGGGGGGAAGTTGTTCAAGTGTGATCTGTGCCCTAAAGACTTTACCACGAAGCAAGACCTCGTGGAACACTCGAAGATCCACAAAGGAGACAAACCTTTTCAATGCGAACTATGTCCCAAGCGATTCAGCCAGAAGAACTCTTTAGATTTCCATTGCAAATCAGTACATGGTGGAAGAAATCTAAATGTAGCTTTAGAAAAGATTCAGCAGAAGCTTCTTAATGATCCTTCTGCTTCTTATAAGCCCCTGAAACAGAAGCTTGTTTTGCGAAAACAAGCCACCCATTCGTGGGAGGTCTATAATGCCGACGAAGACAGCTCGGATGATTAGATTATGAAGGATTTTCAGTCCCATCGAGCTAATGCATTAGTTTTGGAATCACAAATTCTGTAGGTGTTGTGTTGCTATGTTAGCCCTTATCCCCCTGGTTCGGGAATCAACACAACATTAAAATAAAACAAATTTAAAAAAAATTGTTATCTAGTTATTCAATTATATATTTTTTAAGGTGAAGGTTTAAAATGCCTCAAATGCCCAGCAGTGGCGATACTTTTTTGTGTTATGATGATTCCCATACCTGGTGAAAATGGAATAACATAGCAAAGCTATTCTTTTGCAAAATTTGTGATTTCAAAACTGATGCATTGCATTAGCTCTATCGGACAGTCCATCTAAGTAAAAATGTATTCAGTTAGTGCAATTCATAGTTCAATGTATGTATGCCTTCTAAAAAAGTTAAGAAATTGTTGTTGAACCCTAAGAAACTGCTGGTTATTAATTTGCAGGCCTAAACTTTAGATTTTTTTTAAAGAAAGCTTTAGGTTTAATTCTTAATTGTAAAATAAAACTATATTTCCCTGAAATATTTTAATATAGTTAAACTTGCACTTTTCAAGAAGTAGTACAGTGAATTTTATTATGAATGTAAAGTTTTAATTTCTTTAGTATGACTTCTGAACTGCTAAATATTTACATTATTTAAAAAATTGGCATTAGTATTCCCCTTTTTTTTTTAACTCATAGAAAATTTTAAAAAAATATACATAAAAAAACTCTTGCAAAATTAGAGTATTTTAAGCTTAGATTTTCATACCCTAGAGATCCAATCACTTGTTACTATGGTGTTGCTTTAAGTACTGCTGTTCATAATTGAAGATCTTAGAGGAAGAACACACTTAATTACGAAAAGATGAAAATTAGCTTTACATTTTCAATTTGCACTTAGATCTGTTTAAAACTGTTCTTGCAAACAGTAAAAAATATACTTCATTTAAAGCTTGTGAAAAAAGGAGAAACTTGTTAATCTTGTTATCTTTAGAGAAGGGTTGGTAGACATTTATTTTCAGGCTTTTGTGCTTCCTCAAAGACCCGCTAATAAACTTTCGTCAAGTTAGACAGACCCAACACACACAAATATGTGACAGATATTGCCATCTATCGCCACCTGTTTATCCGCCACCACCTATTGTTTAGAGAAGGGAATTAACATTCACTGACACAAAAATATCAAACTTTTAAAAAATGCCACTTATCACGTTCTTCCACTAAGATCTTCAATGATGAGCCCTGTCACTAACAGCTCGATTATAGCTCTACTGTGACTTTAATTCAATAAAAACCCAAACTGAAACTCTTTATTTTGGATCGGTAGAATTGTAAATGATCCACTGTAGAATTAAAATAAATAATTCCCTACTGACATTTAAAACCAAAATTCAATTTTTTTTTAACTAACTCGGTCAAAGTTTACTTCAAAATTTAAAATATCGTATAAATCTTAGGTCAATTATTTATTTTGTAAACTAAATGTTTAAACCCAAGTATTTATAATGAAATTAAAATCAATTTAACTTGTTACAGTTGATCTCAAAAGCTCCAATTAATTACAAAGTATCCTTATTGTCGACATCATATAAAGAAGCATTTTTAGATTAGATATCTGGTGCGGAAATAAATCCTCAAATTTAATCCTTACACATTCCTTAAAAAGCCTTTAAATTGTGTGTTAATGTTTTTCTTGAGGATTGCAGTACCCCTTTCTTGCACATTGAATTTTTGTTATTATTTCTTTGAGTTACTTTTTGAATACTTTTAAAAAGTAACTATTCAATCCCGTATTTTTTGTAAAAACGTGTCTCAAGTTCATTTGAAAATGGATTCCAAAGCCAAGCTCGCTCTTAATGCATTTTGACAATTGAAAGCAAAATACTGATCTGTTGAATTTTTTAGTTTATATCATATTATAATATTGCTTTCTCTGTTTTTTCCACTTTAGAATGTTATGTATCTTTATCAGAACCTTTGTTTTAATTGAAATCAAAAATATGACTTTCTTTTCTTTAACATAAAATGTATGTTTTCAAGGGGGTGACAATTTGTAATATTTTTCTATTTGTAATTTTAAGTCTATACCTCTCCCGACCTTAAGTTTGCAGTATACAAATGTTCTACGAGAAAGAGGGTAAATAGTTCTCATTTTTGAGGGCGAAAATCGAATACAAAAATGTTTTTAACATTCAATAAACAAATTTATTTGTTATTTCAAGACATAAATTTATTATTTTTATTAGTTTATCTTCAGTTAGAGTGTTATTTTAATTATTTTTTTCCTTCGATTTTGACGTAACAGGGCGCACGAATATCAGGGTCAAATTATCAACCAATCGGAGCAGGCGAAGCTTCGGCGCCAGCCGCGTTGTTTACGCAAATTCCTCCGCGTAGTACATTTCTCTGCTGCAAACTTAAGGTCGGTTTTGGTATAGAGCAACACTTCTCCTTCCTATAGATATCTGGCTAATCATATATCCACAAATTACTAATTTAAATCATTGCAAAATATTATTTGACCTATGCAATTAACACAACTACTGACCAAATCATTAATTGCAGTGTTGCTCAAGTGTGCAGAAAACTGCTATGTTTAATGTGAAATGTATACCTTCGTGGGTACTCTCATTATTACTATACATACTCCAACAAATGGAATGTATACTGCCTGTCCTAAATTCTTAAAAAATATAACAAAAAATCCTCCTACAGGCTTTTCAAAAAATGATACCTTATTTTAAAATTTACTAAAATGAAATTAGATATTGAAAGTAATTATCAATGATTGACAGTACAATATATATTTTTTGAGCTATTAGAAGTAAAAACTATTTGTTTGTTAAATTGACCTTTATTACCTTAATTACAATTGTTGTAGCATCACCTGCAGGAATTTTGTGACATATTTTTTGCTTTACTTTAAAAATTGCCTTTCAAACACAAAAAATCTAACCAGAAAGTCATTCAATTTTAAAATGAGGTCATTATTTTTTGAACACCTTATTTGACTGCTGAATATATTTCTAAAATTGCCTTAAATCGTATTAAATACTGTAGTAAATGTCTTTAAATAGTTTTGCTAAACTAATTATAGTGTTGTTAGTTGTGGTTAGTATTAACTATTAGGGGCGTTATATTAATCCGGTGAAAGATAACTAAGTTTTTCTTGCTTGTACACAACATTTTAACTTTGTAGTTACTTAAGTAATGTGGATTTTTGGTTTAATAAATTTTTCATTCCATTAAATGTTGTTTTTTTAGCAATAAATATCAATATCTTAGTAGAATGACTGTTTGAATGTAGGCGAAAGACTGAATTCTGATAAAAATATGCAGATCGTTGTAAACCTTGTAGAGGCATATACCAATACATGTAACTACTCAACTACCTCTCTATTTTTTTAAAAAAACTTAGAGAATCATCACCTTTTGTGAGTTTTAATGTTGTCTAGAAATTTTAATCTGCATTTTTTAAGTTTTCATGACTTTAAAAAAAATCCACATATTTTGGAATATTTTTAATTGCTTGAACTGGATGTTTTACTGTTTTTGCCTGAGACCCCAAGCGAGTGTCCAGGCTTTCAATTTGCACCTCCCTGGCGACTGCCCAGCTTGACTAACCAAGATGGAATCCCCCTTTCAAGATGTTTCGTCGCCACATCAGCATTTTTTCCTTCAGACAACCATGTTAAAGCGATCCGTTCTTTAGAATCGGAGCTCATTCTTCGACCTAATGACATCTCTTTATCATTATGTCACTTGTCAAAGGTTTGTCTGCTGTTTTGATATATAGATTATGGTTAAAAAAAAATTTCTGGCTAATAAATTTTTTTGAATCTTTCTTAAACAGTATGAAACGCGTTTAGTTTATTTTCCTGTTTTTGTAATTTTCCAAGTTTCACAGCAATAAAGTAGTATAGATTTTATAATTGCATTATAGATTTTTAGTTTAAGAATTTATTCCTCTACTTCTATCTTCTACTGTAATGTATAACGACACTTTTACAAATACAATTGGAGATATAGTATTTCATAAACTTTTGAATGATTTACAAATTGCTTTTATTTTAGTATTCATATAATTTATTATGATCACGAGTATCTCGAATAAAATGTTAGAATTTTTGAAAATTAACGAAGTGGAATAAACAAATTGACTAAGGTTTGCAAAAAAAAAAATCATTAGATTATATTCTTGCAGACAGGTTTAGTTTTCTGTACAATAACTATTTCTAGATGTAATTTTTTACTATGTTCATTTGTCTAGGGTTCTCTCGGCAAGAATTACTTTAACACACATTGTAATACGAGGGTCAAAATTGGTAGAAAGAGTAGTCAAGATGGTGCCACAAAAAAAAGTGTGCAAAGGCTAAACCGCCAAGAAAGCAGCCCCATTGGGGGGGGGGGGGGGACATTTGTAAGCGACATATTCAGAAAAGTATAT
The DNA here is from genome assembly GCA_023701765.1 of Hylyphantes graminicola. Classification (NCBI taxonomy): domain Eukaryota; kingdom Metazoa; phylum Arthropoda; class Arachnida; order Araneae; family Linyphiidae; genus Hylyphantes; species Hylyphantes graminicola. Next base: position 15,956,092 of record CM043121.1, on the reverse strand, counting down.
TTACTTTTTAGATTAAAATTTAAGATTTTACAAATTGCATAATGCCGGTGATTAACACAAGTTTCGAAACAGCGAATTAAATGTTTTTTGAAAGATTTCTTCACGGTGTAAAATATACTCGAAGATAAGCTTAAACATACTACATATTTCTAAGCGTTTTGATTTCTTTAATATATTATCTGTCGTGTGACAAGAATCTTAAAAAAAATGATAAAGGACTTTTTTTTATAGTTAAATAACTATAGTTTCATACTTTTAAAAGATTTTTATCATTTTTTTAAAATCTAAAATTATTGTACATTTTAGTTATTTTCTTTAATGAGCACATGTTTGTAAGCAAGCGTTATATTAAATCAGGTCCTACAAAATCATTGCATGAAGTAAAATAAAATGAATAAAAATCATAAGAAATTAAACTTTATTTTACATCAAAGTTCAAATTGTGATAATCTACATAAATCCAATAATTTTCCAAACACTTCACAAGATTGGTCATAAAAACTAGGATAACATATTGTATGTATTTTTAGACCAAAAAAGGTGCAAAATTAAAACTACTTGAAACACTTGATTAATATAATGTATATGGAGGTTATATCCATATTAGAACACCACATATTTCTTTATATTATTTTAGTGAAAGAAAGAGCATATATAGAAGTCTTTTAATGGGCATGACAATATTTAGCTGTTCAATTAGAAACTAACCATTTCTTAAAAAAGTGGAATTCTTTAATATAAGCGATAAAAAATTTACTATACATCGCATCGACTTCTATTAACAGTCAATTAACACATAGTTAAATACAAGTAAATCTAGTAAAAGGAATTGTATTATACATGAAGATTCAGCAGATCCTTGTAATTATACTTGAAGATTCAGCAGATCGCCAGGAGACAGGTGAACAGGAGGAAAGTAGTTCTCGAACTCACGCTGGAACGGAGAGGATTTATACAACATTTATTCAGAGAATATATACAACATGCATTCAGAGAAGATATAGTCTAGCTGCCACATCTTAACATCCCAAATATTATATTTTGTTTGTGGAAGATTCTACTAACTTTGAATTAAGGTTTTATGACGAAAGAGGAAGGGTTGCTAGCTCAAGGAGTTTGGCGAAAAGAGCGGATTGTTGGTCCAGTTTGGTTGTGAATAATGTATCAAGCGCCCATAAAAGCAATGAATAGCCAAACATAGTAACTCTTGCCGAAAATCAAAACTTTCCTTACCTTTTTTCGAAGTGGACTGTTCCACAATCAAAATATTTTGGATGTCAAGTTGTGGCAGCCAGACTATATACAACATATATTTGGAGAATATATACAGCATATTTTCAGAGAATGTATACAACTATGATAAAAATGAAAAGATTCTTGAAGAAAACAATGATAACTCTTGATTGTTTTATTATGTAAAAACTGACATGTTTCTATGGGGAATCAAGAGCTATACAAGCCCATCGACATTAGATATACAAGAATATATATAATAAAAACATTCAAAACCATCGTATCTAAACTTGTTTTCATTCAGAGTTATTTTGAAGATGGGCTTTTTGTGTTCTGAAACATGTGTTAATTTTTACTTAAGAAAACTAGTTGCACCAAGGGGCAACCAAGTGTTAACTTTGTTTTGATCAACAAACTTCTCATGCAGAATGATGTGCTAGTTAAATAGAGTTTCTATGACAGGATAGTGACAACTTTTATGGTATGGCAACCCGCTGTGTACAGTAAAATTGTTGAAAATTAGTTTATTTTCTTGAACTTTTTAATACTTAAAGATATAAATTATCTGTGTTCGTAATTTACACTATTTTCTTCAAAAAATGAAAACAAAAAATATTCCTTTTAGTAAATAGCAAGAAAATAACGGAAATTAACTCATTTCATAAGATATACATATTAAAAAAGATGTTCTTATTTTAAATAATTGAACTTACTGTTATTTAAATCCGCTTGTTAAAGTATGGAAAACGAATCTTAAGTAGTTTTTAATTTCATGAGGCACAAATACATAGTTTCAGCAGCTAAACTGGCATTTTCCTTCATCAATTCTTTCCACTGGTCAGTAATTATGACATCAGTTGAATGCTCCAAAAAAAATTCTTGGGCAACTGATTTCAACTGCTGGTCCTGATGCAAGTCTGCAAGCATTAAGCATTCACGGACATTTCCCGAGCTGAGGTTTTCTTTCAGGAAATCTGAACATGTTTTGCCGAGTGGTTCAATTTCGTATTTGTCAGCCGCGAAATACAAGTCTAATGCCAAACTCCAATCTAAATTGTCTACAGAACCGCCGTAAATGTAGAGGAGCATCTTAGAAATAGTTTCATCTTTCAAATCGTCTATGTCTATGATGCCAGTTTCATTTTCTTTCATATCGCGTTCAAACATGGCTGTGAATACTGCTGATTGAGCACTCAACATGGCTTTGTGAGCAGGATATTCTTTGGTTGATGTTCGAATTGTTACATCACTTAACGTTCCCTCAGAATAAAAACGCTGTAAATTATCTTTCCATGATTTGGAGCCTTCAGTAGGTGGTTTTGAACAAATAACAGAACCCTTAGATAATTCCTTAGGTTCTATAAGTCGACCAGACTCTATATTTTCTATTCTACTAAATCCTACACCTTTAGAAATCGCAAACTCAAGGCGAAGAAATTTGTCCTGTTGGGGAAATGAGATCGGCTTTCTTGTTGGAGTAAATGACTCAGTCCATACCTGCTCCATTTCTGATTTTTCAAACCAATGTTCGTGTCTTATTGATTGAAGAACTTTTTCTGTGTCCAAGAGGGTAAAAGTACAATTCGAAAAATAAAACTCAGCTGCCCTGGCTTGCTTTATTACTATTTCAAATGTTTCTTCATCAGAATACCCATTAAGTGAGGACACGTTTATCGTGAAACAAGCATCATCAAATAAATTCAACTCTTTTGTATCAATTTTCTTTTCTCTCTTATCGCAAAAAGTGTTCACATTCCAATTGTATGTGGTCTTTTGAACATCGATTACCGTATAAGCGCTACAGATTTTTTTATAATCCAGAGGTACGTCATTAAATTTTACTATTTTGCACTTAACGGTTAACATGTCTTTATTGCAATACGAATTCTCTCTTTTATTAATAACAGGCACGTTAAAGGCCGTCGTTTCCGGATAATTAATGTGGGCATCTGTATATGGATCAATCACTTGAATAACACCTGTTTCGGTAAAAAGACCCGAGCCCTTAGAAATTGAATACACAACATGTATTTTGCTGGGATGCTCAAGTTCGCTTAAAGCAATTGCAGCAGTATCAGGTGTTTCCTTCGTTCCTCTTGGATATAAGTCCACATTAAGTTTGCTATCATTGAACAGAAAGTCGGGACTTGTGAGACATTCGTCAACTTTCTGAATACAGTAACTATAATTATGAATTTTCCAAACGAATGTAAAACCGTAGTCCTCACTAACTTCATCCATGTTACGAGGGAAAAGTTAGAAACTAAACACGAAAGACTTAAGAAAACAAATTTATAAAATAAATATTAACTTATAACTAAAATACTTATTATCTGTACCAGCCAGTTCAAAGCATGGTTCAAAGTATATTTCATTTCCCACTTCCAGTTCAAAGTATGATGTTGCCACATTAAAGTGCTCTATAGCTATTATTCTATAAGCTATTACTCTATGCACGGAACTGCTCGGACAGGGTTGTCCACATGCAAAGATTCTGACGTCACACGTTCCTGGCGGGGTTGTTGTGAATGATACTTATCGCTAGCCCTGGCACATTTTTTCAATTTTTTAATAATTTTACAAATTTCTATCCACGAATAGGATTTGGTTGGTTGGTATACATATATTTTCAGGCTTGTGTGCTTGGTCAAAGACCCGCTTATAATCCTTCATCATGTAAGACAGACACAACACACACACGCACCCACACGTGACAGATGCTGTCATCTATCGCGCGCCATTTCCACAACTTAGACAAGTCCCTGAAGGGGAGGGAAATAGTCTCCAGGGAACTGTACCCGTGGGAAAATGTGCAATGACCACTCACAGGACTTTCGGTTCCAACAGATTTAACGAGCACGTACTCCGCATATTCAGTGGGTTCTGTGATCAAAGTTCTGCGATCAAGGTGCTCCGTGTGAAAGGGCCTTTTCACACGGAGCACCTTGATCACGGAACTTCCATAGGAATAACATGGAGAACCGCTGTAGAGGATTGTTCATTGAACTTTTTCGTGGAGACACGAAAATCGGTAAACCGGTTTTGCGGAGAGATATAGATAGCCAATCAGCATCAAGTATAGCTCTGACGTCTTGTTAGCCAAATCGAGTTTGCCAAATGGAGAAAAATCTACTTTATGCTCGCCAATGTTGATTTTTGTAGTTAGTACTTCTTGTTACATCGGCTTGTGGGGAGCCTTGTGGTTAAGATCTCGATCTCGTTATCGTAAGGTCTCGCGATCCGGTCTCGGTACCACTGAAGACGAATATGCGGAGTACGTGCTCGTTAAATCTGTTGGGACCGAAAGTTTTTCCACGGGTACAGGTCCCTGGAGACTATTTCCCTCCCTTTCAGGGACTTGTCTAAATTGTGGAAATGGCGCGCGATAGATGGCAGCATCTGTCACGTATGTGTGTTGTGTCTGTCTTACATGATGAATTATAAGCGGGTCTCTGACCAAGCACACAAGCCTGACAATATATGTATACCAACCAACCAATTCCTACACGTGATAGAAATTTGTAAAAATATTGAAAAATTGAAAAAATGTGCCAAGACTAGCGATAAGTATCATTCACAACAACCCCTCCAGGAACGTGTGACGTCAGAATCTTTGCAGGTGGACAACCCTGTCCGAGCAGTTCCGTGCACAAGGGATACCGTGTGAAAAGGCTTTAACGATGGCATGAGAATCTTTATTTAAAACTAATATTTATAGCAAAATTTATTTCATAAATAGCACAATGCAATTCTTTGATCATTATTTGTTGACTTACTTAGAGAGCTTCAAGGCTGTAACTTTTGCATAAATTCTAGTTAGTTTTAATGAGGTTGTTTCAGTAGATGTACCACTACTATTTTCACTTTGAAAATTGTCCAAATCGGTAAATGCTCCTTCACATCTTCGCCAAACCATGACGTCAGGGAGGTATAAGGGAATTGCAAAAATTGTAGCGCCATCTATCTCATCGATACTTAAGCAGAGACCGATTTGAAAATGTTCGATTTAAATGAAATATATATCCCTTTATTTACACCTACTCTCCAGTATTGGTTAATTTAAGAAAAATTTAACTGTGCAAATATTTTTTAAGTAAAATATTTCTAAACTAAGTATTATATAAAATACTGGAATTTGTTTTCAATCAATAATTATTGTATTATATATTTAGAAAATATGTATATCAAAATATAATGTAATGAAGGATTCTACTTAAAAGTACATTAAAAGTAATTTGAAGCATTTTACAAATTTCTCTTTGAAATCGATATTTTGTTTAATTCTTCCATTTATTTGGAATAAAATGAATAAAACAGTTTGCATATACAAAAAATAATTTATTTTAGTTATTTAATTTCTTTTTTAAAAATAAGAATGTGGAAATTGTACTAAAAAAATGAAGTTATAAAAGATTCATTAAATTTGAGTAGCATTGTGCTTGCATAGTGTAATACATTTTATTTCATACAGCTAAATAAATTACAGTAAACTCCCGATTATCCGCGGAATTGGGTGGCGCGGTTTCCGCGGATAAGCGAATTCGCGGATAATCCGCAAAAATGAAGAAAAATGAACAAAATTTCTTCTAGATTTCATTAAAAAGTAAATTACAGTAATCGTATACAGCATGTACAAATTTACTTATTTCAAAATGTCTATTACTGTCGTTTCTTCTATGCCACACTGCAAGCACATTTGATTTTTAGAGGATCCTCTTTCTAACTTTTTAATGAGTTGTAGATCGTCTTGAATTGTCAAGACAGTTTTTTTTAGTTTCTCACGCATTTCGCTGGTATCAAAATCACATAAAGCAATTCAATTTTAAATAGCGGTCAGTTTATTTTAAAAGTGACGCTTTTTGACTAAAACCTGTTCGTGATGTGCACCTGGCCGAACACCAGGTTTCCTAGTCATTCTTATTATAATCATAATGCATTCGTTGTTCTTGTTAAATGCATTTGGCGTTCTAGAAAGGAATCTGTTATTCTTGGAATGCATTCTTCCAAAAACTTTTGAAACAAATTAAAATTGATTTATTACGTTTTTTTTTTAATTTTTATATTTTAACTGAAAAATGGGAAAAAGTGACCCGCGGATAATCCGCAAAGCGGATAATCCAACCGCGGATAATCGGGAGTTTACTGTATTAAATGATTGAAAAGCCAGATAATTTTCAAGCAAAAATGGTACACAAAACTTTAATTTAAAACAAATTATATATTTTTTTACAACGAAAATATTTTCATGATCTTTATGAAAAAATATTAACTGTTCATGAAAAATACATATATTTCAGTAGATTCGTTAGTACAATAATAATATAAAATAAATATATGCAGAATATGAAGATACAAAGAAAATTTCTTTAAAAAAGGAAGGAATAACATTAAATTGATGGCCTTGTAACAATTAAAATGAAACTTAACAATCTTGTCTAAAATTTTTTAATGAGGCTAAAATTTAAATTTTTTTTTAACTAGATATGGATATATGTCAAGCTTGAAGTTGGTGAAAAAAAATATAAAATGTTACTATTTATGTATATTCATGATTAATTATATAAAATGGTATATAATTGTAACATAGTATGTATTATATACCATTTTATATAATTAAGGTAGGCGAATACCCAAAATTCTAAAATTTTTACTATTACTTTAATCTTTTCCAAATTTAGCATAGTAATTTCAAACATATTGAGCAATGCTTTTTAGGCATTTTTTTTATTAAAATATAATTGTTTTTTTAAACGGTGTTTTTCACCTAAAAAAAGTGGTTTGCACCAACACTTCTAGTATAAAAAGTTTTACATTAATTTACCTGAAATTTTTTACAGATGCCATTTCAATATATATCCGTTCCATGAAACTCTAAAATCCGGTGCAAATATATAAGTTTTTTTTTTTTTTTTTTTAAATGTCCAAGTGTAAGTTAATCGAAAAAAATCCTATTTTTGTGGTTAATTTATAACATTTTTCTTAATAACTTCTTTTCTTGTAATTTGCATGCAACTCTAGAGGGTCATTGCATGCATCAGTTCAAAACGAAGAATTTAACACGTAATTAATGTTTATAGGATGAAAATTCAATGTGGTATACTTGTTAGCGTAAACTCCCATTTTTAGTAGAAAAAAAAACGTTTAAAATAAATTATATTTAAATTTTAAAAATGCCTAAATAGTATTATTCATTATGTTTGAAATCAGTATGCCAAATTTGGAAAAGATTTAAGCAATAGTAAAAATTTTAGAATTTTGGGGAATTTTGGGTATTCGCCTACCTTAATCATGAATATACATAAATAGTAACATTTTATATATTTTTTTCACCAACTTCAAGCTTGACATTTATCCATATCCAGTTTAAAAAAACTTAAATTTTAGCCTCATTAAAATTTTTTTAGATAAGATTGTTAAGTTTCATTTTAATTGTTACAAGGCCATCAATTTAATGTTATTCCTTCCTTTTTTTAAAGAAATTGTCTTTGTATCTTCATATTCTGCCTATATTTATTTTATATTATTACTAGCAAATTTTTACCCGTACTTCGCACGGATTAAAAAAAAAATCAAATCGATCCAAGTATGTGTACCATATAACCCGTTATAAGATCATAAACTTAAGTTATTCTTCCCGCTCGTTATCAAGTATGAAATCCCGTTTCATTGCTTTATAATTCCAAAATCAAAAATACGGTGTAAAATGCACTCATAAGTGTCATCACAATTCCCTCATAAATGCATAAAACCTTTAAACTCTTTTGGCATGTTTTGGGAAATAATTTGGCGAGAAAATAGATATAGCTACAAACACACCCATTACACAGCTCTAACACAATGATCTTAGCATAACCAACCAGTTTATAAATTATTTTTTAAAAACATTTTGCCCATTTCACGGTTTTTTTTTAAAAAGAATTTGGCGAGATTGGCATCATATTTGGCGAAAAAATAAACCCTGATATGCAGCTGTAGTGCGGTGGCCTGAATTAACCATCACAGTTCAGTAATAGATTTACAAACATTTTGCTCACTTGGCGATATTGGCAACGTATTTGGCGAAAAAAATAAAGACATAATATCGTTATATGCAGGTCTAGTGCGAAGGTCTTTATTAACCTCCATAGTTCAGTTACAGCTCAACAAACATTTTGCCCATTTGGCGAGTTTTAATTTATAATGTGGCCGTATTGGCAACATATTTGGCCAAAAAATAAAGACATAAAACCCTTATATGCAGCTCTAATACGATGGCCTTTGTTAACCGTCACATTAACTATACATTTATTGCTTAAATATGCATATTTGCAATCAACAGAACCATCAATGAAGAAATCATCAACTAAAACCACAATAAATCCTGGAATGGAAACTGTATGGAATTGCGTCACTTGAAACATGTCAATTATTTTCAAATAATGAATTTAGTTTCTGTAGGTAATGGCAACACAATAAAATAAACATTTGTGATTTAATTTATTTTCGTTGAAAGTTTTATTTAATTCTTTCAGCAGATGGCATCAGGAAAGAAAAAAAATGAGCGGATTTGAGCCAAAGTGGTGTAGTTTTATCAAAAAATTCGATTTTTCTTCAAAAATAGAAAATTTTGAGAGCTGAAAGTTCCCTATTTGTAACTTAAGTATAAAATACGCATTTGTGCCAAGTTACGAGTCAAACAAATGTCTAGTTTTTGAATCTATAAGGCACACACCCACATACATACATACATACATACACACAAAACTTCATTTTTATTATTATAGATTGTACTAACGAATCTACTGAAATATATGTATTTTTCATGAACAGTTAATATTTTTTCATAAAGATCATGAAAATATTTTCGTTGTAAAAAATATATATAATTTGTTTTAAATTAAAGTTTTGTGTACCATTTTTGCTTGAAAATTATCTGGCTTTTCAATCATTTAATAATTTATTTAGCTGTAGGAAATAAAATGTATTACACTATGCAAGCACAATGCTACTCAAATTTAATGAATCTTTTATAACTTCATTTTTTTAGTGCAGTTTCCATTTTCTTATTTTTAAAAAAGAAATTAAATAACTAAAATAAATTATTTTTTGTATATGCAAACTGTTTTATTCATTTTATTCCAAATAAATGGAAGAATAAAACAAAATATCGATTTCAAAGAGAAATTTGTAAAATGCTTCAAATTACTTTTAATGTACTTTTAAGTAGAATCCTTCATTACATTATATTTTGATATACATATTTTCTAAATATGTAATACAATTATTATTGATTGAAAACAAATTCCAGTATTTTATATAATACTTAGTTTAGAAATATTTTACTTAAAAAATATTTGCACAGTTAAATTTTTCTTAAATTAACCAATACTTGAGAGTAGGTGTAAATAAAGGGATATATATTTCATTTAAATCGAACATTTTCAAATCGGTCTCTGCTTAAGTATTGATGAGATAGATGGCGCCACAATTTTTGCAATTCGCTTATGCCCTATCTGACGTCATGGTTTCGCGAAGATGTGAAGGAGCATTCACCGTCCAAATCACACTTGCGGCTAGATTGTGGAACTTTCTATCCCATGATGCAACTGCAAAGAACGTCATATCATGACGTCACACACGCGGGTGAAATTTGAAACCGAAACAAAAATGGCTATGCAAAGTAAATGTTTAGAGTGCAATTTAATATTTAAAACGATTCAACAGCTGCGAAATCATTTAAGTTTGGAACATAAATTATGCATGTTTATAAAGCATCTAAAATTTTCCAATATTAATGGTAAGAATATTTTTGTAATTGATGAATTCTAGAACATTTCATTTAATTACTTCAATCACATTGATAGTTCAAGAAAAATATATTTCTTTTTATTTTCTTTTAATCCACTTTCATAATGAGTTGTTACTTTCTTTTAAATGAATTCTTTTACATCAATTTAGTAAAACTGATTTGGGGAGAAAAAAAAAACGTGTTTGTACTGTTAAACATAATATTAACTAAATGTTTATTGTTGAACTTTCTTTCTCTTTTCTCCTTTTATTTTGACATTTTCACTTGGTATTTTAGTACTTTTTTCAGAATTTTAAATTCATGCATGAGTGATGGTTAAAATAAATAATGGATTTTTTAAAGTTAATGATTTCTCTATCTCATTTTTGTAGTATGTAGTTTATTAATTTATCAGGTTTATGCGACATGACTACTTACTCATCTTTATACAAAAAATAACCATGGTTGTACGTATCTAAACCAGACCTACTATATTGACCTAATATGTTGACATTCGACGTTTTTTTTTGTAATGAAAGCACTCTTAACACCGTTTAAACACATTATCAAAAAGTTTAAAAAAATCAAGTTTAATATCAACTCTAATTCACTTAAATCTGTAGTTATACCCAAGTTGGTTAAGCTTAATAACAGTCTTTAGTTAGATGTGCAATATTCATTAAAAAGTTTTACTTCCACATTATAAGTCAGTAAAGGAAAGAATATCAAATAATTACCAATAATCAATGTCCTCTGCAACTATGTAGAAATCACTTTATCAATTCGATATAAGATTTTACGACTTAGTAAACTAAAAGGCAGCTTATCCCCGAGTGAGCATAACATCTATCATCTCGAGAGTTAAGCCACCATTTAGTAGAATAGATTTACTTAATAAAAACACTTAAATTTGTCTATTTCTAGCATCTTGGTGTCTAGTAAAAGCCTCACATATGATATGAACTATAAATGTAGTAAATACCTAAAAAGACAACTTGTAGTAAATAGCAATAGGCATTGAAACGTCAAAAGAAAGACAAGAATACCTTCTTCTGATTGAATATGACATTTATTGTTTCGACAAATGCAAACATTGATCATTTGCATGCTAGTATAACAGGCAGGAAATATTTGTTTACTATATTTCTTTTATCTTCACATTTGTAATTTTGAATAATTAAAACTACTCTGCTTATATTTCATATATTATAATGCTACTTGAAATGGTCATTTTAAAATCCTGTAAAAAAAAAAATTGCATAGTAGGTTTTAGTTACTTTTTTGCAAACATATAAGTTATTTATCTAACAAGTGCATTTAGTGGTTTTGGATGTCATAGCCATGAAAAAAAAATTTACTAGCACTATAGGTTCATCGGTTAAAAATTGTTTAATATCAGTGAATGGTATTTTTTATAATCAGGTGCAGTTTTTATAATCAGGTGTTTTAACATATTTTAAAACAAACTAACACTTATTCACCTTTTAAACAAAAAAGAACCATAGGTATCTACATATCTAAGCTGACCTGCAATTTAGTTGTTGCTAAAATATGTTGACTTTCGACAGGAATTTTTTTTAATGAAAGCACTCTTAGCATCAGTTTAACACATTATTCAAAAATTCAAGAAAAAAATCAAGTTTAATATAAACTTTAATTCACTTAAATCTGTAGTACCAAAATTGGTTTAAGCGTAATGTCAGATGTGCAACATTCATTAACTAAACTTTTTACTTCCACATTATAAGTCAGTAAAGGAAAAAGCAACAAATAATTAAAGATAATCAATGTCTTCTTCAGCAATGTAGAAATTTCTTTGTCGATTCGACATCAAGATTACGGCATAGTAAACCAAAAGGCAGTTTATCCCCGAGTGAGCATAACAATTATCAACTCCCCGAGAGTTAAGCTACCATTTAGTAGAATAGAAGATAAATTTTAACTCAATAAAAACACTTAAATCTGTCGATTTCTTTGCTTCTTCGTGTCTTGTAAAAGCCTCTCACATATGAACTTTAAATATAATATAGTAAATACCTAAATAGACAACTTGTAGCTAATAGTCAAATTAAAACGATTGCGAATTCAATTATTGTTGTTGATGTTGACACTTGAGCTTTCACTCTTGTGGCGCTGCTGTACGCTGATGCATCATGGGATAGAAAGTTCCACAATCTAGCCACAAGTCCAAATCACGGCAAGTGATTGAAGGACGCCCTCTACTGAGTGGAAAGGTTCGAATCCAGGTCAAAATTGAAAAAATGACCAGGAAAATGACTTTATATTGTACAAATATGTACAAACAAAGACTTATACCTAAATTCTCAGGTCAATTTTAATTAGAAATTATTTAAAAAAAAAATTTATTAAAATTTAAAAATATTTATTATTTTTTTTAGAAAAAAGTTCTTAACATAATTTCTAATTGAAATTGAGCTGAGAATTTAAGTATAAGTCTTTGTTTGTACACATGTGTATTTGTACAATATAAAGTCATTTTCTTGGTCATTTTTTCGGTTTTGATCTCAAAATTTGCCGCGTAAGCCTAATCCCAATGTGTTCAAATAGCTTTATGTTTAATATCACTTATTTTAGTTTTGGCTAAAGTTTCATAAATTTTAAAATTTGTTTTATATTAAATAAATCTTGTAGAATAACATATAAAAAAATTATACTTATATATTGAGTAAGTAAAAAATTATATGAAAGATCAAACTATGCTTTGTAGTACCTTCTTTGCACATTTTTAAGACTCCTATGACCCCCTTAAGATAAGAATAAAAAATTGTTCCATACATCGACTTCTATCAGCTATCCATCAATTCATAGTGAAATGGGGTTGTTTCATTTCGTGACTGACAACAGCCCATGGGCGTACCCACCATAGGGCAGAGGGGGGCAGCTGCCCCCCTCTAGAAAGGATGAAGTGGGCCCCGGTCTTATGGGGGCCCCTGTATATAATATATGTAAAAGGAGACACATTAAAAAAAATCGATATTGTGTTCCCAGTCGGGCCCAGAGGCCCACTTTGCGCCTGGAGGCACTTTTATATAATCTGATATAAAAGGACCCCACGAATGATGTTCGAATTGAGGCCCCTATTTTTGCAATTGGTCCTGAGTTGGTCCGAATTCTCTCTGCTCTGGGGGCCCAATAATTTACGCAAAACGGTGTCTGCATATTTTTAAAATCTGGCCATTTGTTAGTAATTGGGCCCACTGAAGCCCCCAATTGATGTATATTCTATGTATAAAAATGGTTTAAGTACTTTTTTTTTGCAAATCGGGCCCAATATAATATGAATTGGGCCCACTGCCTTTCTGGGCCCCCTAATCCTATCAAGACTTTTTTTGCATGTGAAGTTTCCTGAATTTGGGGCCCCCATACATCGTTCAGTTTAAAACATGGACAACTAATGGGACAAGAGACTTTGTAATGGGCTACCAACTTGCGTAAAATTAAAGGTTACATTTACCATACATTAAACAAGACAACGTAATTGCTATATCAAATTACTATACCCTTGTAATCCAATACCCTTCTTATCTGGTATGGCAAAACAGCAGGTGATAGCACGGTTTATTTTAAGGGCTGATTTGGAGGGCCCCTTTACATTTTTAAATTAGAAGCCCTCTGTCTTCAATTGCCAATTCGGTGATAGGGCCCTGGGTGGAGTTGGGGCTTATATATACATAAAAGGGGTTCCGAATTTTGTTTCAGACCAAGCCAAATTTTCTGACAAAATTTAGCTTCTCAACATTAAGATGCAAGATTTTATAGTCTTAGAAAATGAAAGAAACCTAATGAAAGAAAAGTATCGGGCCTTTTTCAATGGCACAATAAATAATACACTCTTAAAACAAATGAGCGAACTCAGTTTGAGTTAATTTTCACTTCTCCAGTCTCGAAAATGCACTTCTCCTCAAGGACTGGATCCTTTGTATGTTAAACCTGCGACATGATCACTCCAAACGAGTGATTTGAACTCAGTCTGAGTTAATGTTCACTCCTTTCCTTTCCAGTGTCGAAAATGCACTTCTCCTACACCTACTGTAGTCTATTTCACTCCTTTGTTTTAAGAGTGTAGAGGGCCTCTTTGAGAGAACACATAGACTGGTTGCATCAATTGCAAAAAACTGGTTAAACAAATTTAGTGCCTAAAACTATTCTTTTATTTGTCGTTTTAAACAATTGTATAGTAAAAATCAATGTAATTTACAAGAAAATGATAAAAGAGATAAATTATGTTATTTCAGTAAAAATAGGATTTTTCTGAAAAGTCTATATGTTTTCGAGCTTGGTAAAGGGTATGTTTTTCGAGGGTATGTTTTAGATTAAGGTTTGACCTAAGTATGAATACGAGGAGGCAAGATACTTCGAAAGATATAAGCTAGAATAGTTATTAGCAAAAAAGAAAAAAATTAAATCAATAATTTGGTTATAGTATTATTTTGGTTAGATTTTTTAACCAAGCATTTTTTAACTTGGAAAATTTCAGATTTCTTTTAAGAATCTCGGAAAACAAATTTGAGAATATATTTTGATCACAAAACAGTTTTTTTATTAGAAAAAACTGCAGGCTTCTGGCAAAAAATAGTTGAATCGGCTGAAACAAGACTCCACCGAAAAATGTAATTGGGAGGAATTGCAGTTCAAATAAATGTAAGGTAATGGGGTAGTTTCACGTCGTGATTGGCAACCGCTCTAACGGGCTCCAACGGTTTGTTGCCTGGAATTACTTATGTTTTCACACTCGAGAATAAGTTTTTTAAGAATATTTCACTTAATAAGTTTTTAAATGCCAACTTCTTGTTGTGCTATTGGTTGTTGAAAACATATGTTAAAGAAAGTCTGCATGGAACGAAAACATGTTCATCTCCACCCGTCATTTTGAGAGTAAAAACGAAGCAACGAATATATGAAATCGCACTACAGGAAACCGAAGCAACCAATGAAATCCAGTACTGATGAAAAATGCAAACAAGAGCATTATATGACCTGAAACATTCCCATTGGCTTAATTAGTAATTAAAAATGATTTAACTAGTGATTATTTACCCCGTTTATAATTATGAATGAGAGAGAGAGAGAGAGTGGGATAAATAAATTTTATAATAATAAAAACAATCCAATCAATTACTTGCTGCGAATTGTAATAAGTAAAACATATGGAGATTAGAAACACGAGGGGGGGGGGGGGGGGGGGGGCATCAAACGAAAATTCCCTAAAGGGGCCCATCCAACCAAGAAAATGGGGGCCCATAGCATTATACCTGCCGCCCTCTAAATCAGATCCTGAGTACGAACGTACGTTCCTACGTCCTTGCAACAGCCGCAAGTGGTCTAGTTTTTTTTGTCTGGAATTAGTATTCACGAAAGTGAGTTTTCTAAGAACATTTTACTTATTAATTTTTTTTAAATGCCTACTTCTTGCTGTGCTATTAATTGTTCAAATTATTTGTAAAAGGAAGCTTGAATGGAAAGACAAGTTACTTTTCATAATTGACGGTCATTTTCAGAGTGAAACCGGAACAAACATTTAAATCACAGGAAATTGAAAGCGAAATTTTAAGGGTCCGTTTACATATTAAAACAAGTACCAACTTTGACAATTCCAATGGCAACACCCAATTTTTTTTCACATAAAAATGTTTAGCACCGTCAAAATACCCCACGTTTAAAATTTTTTATTTATTTTGCATTATTTGCTGAGCTATAGGTATTCAAAGTTGAAAGCCCATAATGTTAAAAAAAGTTTCACAAACTTTTATTCATAACTCTTCAAATAAAATGAATGAACAAAGATTTTTTTTTTCATTATATACTTCTTAATTTTTCAAAAACAAATCACACATGTTTTTTCGTCAGTTTTTCATTTTTAATAATCTTTTATTCAAATTTAAATAAGAAAAAATAAAACATGAATAGCAACCCCATTTTTTTGTTTACATAAATCGATAAAGTAGATCAAGTAGAACCAAAATCCCGAATTTTTTTTAATTCAACAACAATTATTTACCGAGTTATTGTAAAAAAACTGAAAAAGACTAATTTTAGGAACCGCGTAAAAACAAACTAATTTGATCCTAAATTGCATTATCGTTTGGTGATTAAAATGCGTCTGTTAGTAAATGTTTATTCAAATTATTGATGTCTGTCAAATGTCTAAAAATCTTTCCTTATTTCAAGTGCAAACAATGTATTTTGTTTGTATAATTAACATTAAATGATATCGGTTACTGCGTTTTTAAATTATGTTATTTCCACATTATTATGTTATTATGTTATTTCCACATTATTATGTTATTATGTTATTTCCACATTGTTATTTTTATACATTAATTATTTAGAAGGATTAGTGCTCACTGCCTTGGTTAAAAATCATTACCAAATCCTTCTGAGTAATTTTATTTTGCTTTCCTTAAATATCGTGTTAAGGTCGTAAAACTCATTTTGCAATACATGGTTTACCGATAAAAAACTAAAGACCTCTTCGCAACTGTCCATTAGTGGGCCAGGGCCTGCCGTGCCCATTTCAGCTTTCGTGATCTAGGGCTCTGGGTGCAAGGCATATGTCCCGGTAATGTGGAAAGCCTCACATGGAACCCCCAGCATTTAGTTCCCCATGCATGCTTGGTCCCCAATTTATCGACCCACTTAAGGGATGAAACGATGGCAGGGGCGTAGCTACCGCCGTATCAGCCGTATCAATTATACGGGGCCCCCGGGCCACGGGGGGCCCCCAACGTGCGCAAGCAAAAATTAATAAAAACTGTACAAACTTAATTTAATTTCGAAAAAAATATATAAACGTGAAGAATGTAAAAATATAATTAACATTTTAGAGAGTTCGATTTCTTAGTGCTTTTCTCACATTTCATGAAAATAATGACTTACAGAAAACTAGAAGTATGTATTTTATTAAGTAGTGTACTTTTGAATAGACTGTGCTAATTAAGGAATCAAAATTTATTCAATGGTTTGCTAAATGAGTCCCAAAGATTTAACAAAAGAGTGGAGGGTAAAAACTATTATTTAAAAACAAAAGGCGAAAGATTAAAGAAGCGTTGTTATTTTTTTTGGATTGAGTTATCACAAGATGAGAGAATTTCAGACCCAGAATCCTTTTTCAAAGTCAATGTATACTATTGTTGTTTAGATATATTAATTTCTCACACTAAACCAAGATTTCAGAGCCTTTGCTACCTGAGCAATATGTTCGAAATATTACAACCGGATAAACTCCTGTCTTCTTCAAACGAAGAGATATTAAATGCTTCGGAAAACTGTCGGCTAAATACAGTAAAGACATCTCAGTTAATCTTTATGACAAATTAAAGGCTCTAAAAGCGTGCTTAAAATCTAAAATTCAAAAAATTCATTACATTAAGGAACTCATTGAATTATTACTGATAAAATTCAATAATCTTGCATCCAGTTTTCCCGAGGTAATTATGCTTTGTATTTTTGACCCTTCTAGTTACAACCGTAACTGCTAAAAGAGGTTGTTTCAAAATTAAAACTGATAAAACAAGAAGTCCTAAAAGTACTGAAATAGCTACTTTCCTGTCACTTAATACTAAAATACTTATCTTGAAAAAACTAGGTTCGTTACAATAGGTGACATCAACAACTGTTTCTACATTAAATTTATATACATTAGAATAAATTTCACTAAACACAGTATCCAGCTATAATTTCAACTTCTAAAGCCAATTATTTTCATTAATTTTCTATCGCCAATAAAATAAATATTACTTATCCGCATAATTATTTGCAGTTATAAAAAATATTTAGTTATTCGTAGAACAAAAGCCATAAAACTACTCCAAAATTCACTTAAAATAGAATATGTAAATTAACAAGTAGGATTGTAACATAATCTGTCTCTTTTTCCGCTTCCACGCAACGGCAACAGTTGTGTTTAACAGGTAAAAAGGCTCCAAACACAGCATTAATTCTTTATTACTTAAATCGTTTGCAAACATTTATATTTCAAAGAATAAATATGTAATAGTTCTTGCTTTTAAATAGAATGAAAACATTGCATATCATTATACAACGAAGTGAAAGATATTTGACGTCATTTCAAACTGATCGATGTCGCAAAAGTAAATTTATTTTAATTTATTGTCTATCTAAAAGAATTAAAGTTTCTCGAGCGATTGTTACGAGGGCAATGGTGATTTAATTCTAATAAAAATGGCTTCTTATGCTTTTTAAATGAGCATTAAATTTTGAAGTTTTTTAAATAATTAAAGTACTTAGAATTCGAATTATTTACTAAAATTTTCAATGTATTCCCATTTCCATACGCAGAATTTTTTGACGTATCTCACTTGTCCGTAGCATTTGTAGTTCGCAACAGCGATTTAAATGACTCGAAATTGAATTTCAATGGTAATTCAATGGGAAATTCGTCGAGACAAATAGTAGATTTATGTCCGTCTGATCGTACAGACAGACGGACAAAAAGTATGAAAGTTGGGTGTCTGAGGTTATGACTTTCTAATAAAAAAAAAGAATTTTTAAGAAAAGATTGATAGAACTGATTTTGGAAGGGGGGTACGGACAGACAGACAGACGGATGGACAGACGGACGGACAGACAGACATCGACAGCATGTCAATACCTTCTTTTTCATTTATTTTAATTCTTCGAATTAAAAAAAAGTAGGCTAAAAAATTACCTAAGCACTTCGATGGGATAGGAACGCCTGTCAGACTTGTCACTATTATCCATTATGGTAGAAACTTTAGAAAAACTAAAGTCATCATCATCTATAAATGATTTAATAAATCAGTTTGCCGAAAAAAGGCAAGGAGTATTGTATATTTAATTTGAATTGTTTGTAAAAATTTTGGAAAAAGGGACATAATTATGATAAATGAATATTTCTTTTAATGGTTTGTAATTTTTTTTCTTTTGTGAGAAATCTTTACCCTTCCTAAGGGCCCCCAGACAAATTTTTATACGGGGCCCCACCAAGGCACGCTACGCTTCTGAACGATGGGTCAACCTCGCCCAATCCGGGATTCGAACCCCGGACCTGTGGCGTTGCAATGCGAAACAAGCAATGCAACTATCACTAAGCCACTGGGCCTATATTACAGATAGAGTGCGACGAATTTTTAACACACTTTTTGCAGCAATGTGAATGAAACAAAAATTTGCATAAAAAATTTAAAACATAATTGTAATCATCATGTTTGTCAATCTGATTGTAACTAATAGCATTTGAAAATCTGTTCATTATAAATAACATTATATGCAACTTAATTTAAAATTAAAACTTTTCATCTTCCAGCCTTTATTTTATTTCGGAATTTTAAAATTCAAAATTTTAAGAAGAAATAAATAAAAAAAACATTAGAAAAATCCCAATATTAGTGGAAAGGTTAAATTCCAGCATCCGTTGGCGAGATTAGGCTTACCCTTTTTTAGCTTGTCGTTTTGAAAACACACAACCTAAATATTTCCCTTTTCATTTAGGAGATTTCCCCCTAAACGAGTTCAAAATTAATTCTTTAATATCTCAGCAAATAATTCAAAATAAATAATTCCTTTTTGTACATATGGGGTGTTTTGAAGGTTCCTAACATTTTTATGTAAAAAAAAATGGGTGTTGCCATTGGAATTTTCAAAGTTGGTACTCATTTCAAATATGTAGACGACCCCTTATACAAATTTTGCTGCCGGTCCTCAATTTCTCACGCTATTTCCTGAAAATTGACAACTTACACAAAATTCCTTGATCAATAGCAGCCGAAGAAAGAAGAAAAGAATACGAGGGTGAAAGCGAAATGAGTGTAATTTTCGAATGTGAATGAATCGTTTCTCCCCTCTCCCCCCCCCCCCCCCCCCTCTTCAGCTGTACTACTTTTTTTTTTTCAATAATAGTGGCTTTCGTTCAAACCTTTCAAACCGTACCTTTTTTTTAATTCCAAAAATCTAAACTTTGTGAAAGAGACTCATTATGCATTCAGAATAAAATGGAGAAAAGCAGGAAAAAAAAATCTTAATTTTTAAACTAAAATATACGGGAAAAAATTGAAAACAGTAATTTTTGAATAAATTATAACATTTATATTAAAGTTTTTCGAAACTTTATTAGTTAAAAATTGTTAAAATTAAATTATAAAACAGTTAAAAATGCCATTAGTTAGACTTTAAGTCCATTTTATTTAATAAAATTGTTTAAGAGTGAATTTTACCATATTTTCATTTAACAATTACAAACATTATTTAATTTTCTACAGACATGATTCTTCCATTTAACGATGCAAAAAGAAAATATAAATGTATATAAAACTATATGAAGAATTTCTTATTATTTTCTTATTTTTTTTTTTTTTTTTGTAAAAAGTGCGAGTTTCACTTATTGAGTTAAAAGTACGCAAGTTTGATGATTCCAAATGAAATCAATGAGGGTGAAAGGGTTAAAAAATTAATTTGCAGTCAAAGCAATGAAGGAAAATATTCAATATAAAAAAAATAAACTACTATACCTTGTCTAGCCAGAATGCGAGCTTCGAAAAGACTTTCTTCCCCATCCCTTCGTTTGGTTTTCTGGGAAACGGAGGGAGCATCGCTTTTCTAAACCTAACGCGTTTGAGGTTCTGTTGTTGGGTTAACAATCCATACAGTTCACACCGTGGGGAAAACACACGCTCACGCCGTTTCGAAGAAAACCAAGCGAAGGGATGGGGGAAGAAAATCTTTTCGACGCTCGCACTCTGGCTAGACAAGGTATAGCAAACTGTGTAACAAATACTGAAACTGTGTCCAAATAGTGAAAAGGGAAGAAATGGGGAGGCATTGTCCTTTTTACAAATTTTGAAAATTACTTCGAAAAATAACATAGGATTGAGGGAAATCAGCAAACTAATCGTGTAATCAGTTTTCCAGTGCATAGCGTCATGGACAGATGCAGTTGATATAGTGCGGCTGTCACTCC
This sequence comes from Hylyphantes graminicola, assembly GCA_023701765.1. Taxonomy (NCBI): domain Eukaryota; kingdom Metazoa; phylum Arthropoda; class Arachnida; order Araneae; family Linyphiidae; genus Hylyphantes; species Hylyphantes graminicola. The sequence continues at coordinate 15,935,135 of CM043121.1, read as the reverse complement.
GTAGCATCACAAATACAGGGTGAGGCAAACAAAAGTGGCCCCGGTCAAGAGATAAGAATACGACAGAAATGTTACCAAGTCTAAAACCAATACAAAAACAGGTTTGCTCACAGAAGCTTATAAGAATAAGCACAGAATAATGGAATCATAAAAAACATAGAATCATAAAAAATAATCATAAAAAAGAATAATCATAAAAAAGAAACTTGTCTCTTGACCAGGGTTTTAAATACGCGGCGTAGTCAATTATGGCCAATTTCGGCCAACACAGCTAATTACGCCTCGTAATTTAGAACACTGGTCAAGAGACGAGTTTCTTTTTTTTCGAAAAGGAATGAAATCATAAAACAGAAACTCGTCTCTTGACCAGGGTTCTAAATACGAGGTGTAGTCAATTATGGCCAATTACTGCCAATTGCGCCTCGTAATTTAGAACCCTGGTCAAAAGGTGAGTATATTTTTTTATGATTCGATACTTCCCCCCCCCCCCCCCCCCCCCCCCCTTCTTGATTAGTAAGTATCTCAAATTTCGTTGAATTTGGATTTTTCTTTCAAAGCTACAGACCACTCCGAATTGCGAGCGTTATTTTATAACCCTCCTGTACTATAATAAATATCATTCTAGCGTTTTAAAGATTTAATTAAATCAATTGGTAGAATAGTTGGAATGCAGTAAGCAGAGACCTCCCCCAACATAGAGTGGACTCGCGCATTGGCTAAACCTAAAGTGTCCTTAAAAACATCTAACTTTACACAGTCACATGACTGTGTGCCGCGTTTGGCTCGCATCTAATGGCGAGTTTACCATTTGGCGAGTTTTTCCACAACGAACCTGAAACACAGATGCCGACGAATCCTAATGTTATGATAAAGAAGCTTGGAAAAGGAGCAAGGATGAATCGCTAGTATTTTTTAAGATCCTCTTAATAGATATCAGATTATTTCTTTGATTTTAGTGAGTTTATTTAAGATTACTTGAACAATTGAATGTGGACTCTGTATTAAAAATTATTTTAAAAGAACATTACTAGGTTTATGTAGAGTGTTGCTGTAATATAAGTTGGTAATTGACATGGTGAACATTTTCTTTCTGCCGTCTCTATAACTTTCGTTTTCTAACGGTCCGCGATTTTTAAAAAAATCATTTTTTTTTTTTCCTTGAAATATTGCTTCTTATATCCTTTATTTCACCTGGAATAAATCAACTTTCTAATAAACCCAGTCAATATATTTCCAAATTCAGCAAATGTTCTACACTTTTTAAATATAAATAACTCAAACACGATTGCAAAAACAGGTTTCGTTTTGACCTAATTGTAAAAAAACAAACAAATAAACTATTCCTCAATCTTTTCTACAAAGAGCTGTCTAATGTTCAGACCATTAATTATTTAATTGGACTTGGCCCAAAATATTTATTATATACATCTATCTACTGAGTTCTTTTACAACTTTGATTTAATCATGGATATGATATCTTCAGCATAAAAAGAGCTTTTAGAAATAAATTCCCTCGATAGAAATTATAGCTTTATGAAGAACACACAATTACTAAAAGTATGCAGAACTAAAATAAATTTTACCCCGTGAAGTGTTGGACCTATGAATCCCTTGTTTACACAATTCACCCCTCTTTACAATTAGGGAATTCACAAGCAATTGGCATTTTGCACAAAACGTTACTGAATTAAGAGTACAACATTCACGATTCATGCTCAGAGATTAAAAGAATGTCATTTAGAGAAATATTTATTATAAAAGCCAAAACAAAAGAGAAAAATACCAACAATGCTCAATAAAAATCGTTTGCAAAAACATTAAAAAAAATTCAAGCGTCAAGCGCCCGTGATTGGTAGAAACCCACGTGACTTGGGTATTGAAGGTAGTCTCCACATCGGTTTGCTAGCTGATATTCAGGTTGGCGTACAATTTGGAAATAGTTCGTAAACGAAACGGTAGCGTAAAAGATTATGCCTAAATGTATCACCCTATCCCGCTCTAGTGGCGATTATGATGTATAGGACATAATCCTAATCTGCAAGGGAGGCGGTTTATCCTGGAAAAAAACCTGGGTTTCCATTTCCATCGGTTTTTTCCCTAAACAACCGATTTTACCGTTCCAAAGGGGCCTCATACAAATAAACCGTTTTCAGTCCAAAAACCGTGACCACCGGT